>AMDK01000444.1:0-20658 GCA_000309355.1 Epichloe gansuensis var. inebrians E818
AAGGTATTAGGTACCTATTTATTAATCTCTTTAAACTTTATATAGTAATTTAGGAGATAACTTAATAGCATAAGAAGCGATTAGCTATATAATTTAAATTAGAATTCTCTTATTAGAAGGTAGCTTAGAATAAACATAAAATAATTTAGAAGCTTATGCTATATATAGGGTAGTAAGTAATAGACCTTATTATTAGGTAAGTTAAGCTTACCCTTAATATAATTAAAAAAAGGGCTTAAATATAGCATTCTATAGCACTCTATAGCAAGCATTTTATAAAGTAGTATAGGCTTTCTTATTAGTATATAATTACTAATAGAATTAATAGTAGGCTATCTCTTAAGATAAAAGATATTTACTATTATTAGTAGCTTAAGCCTATAATAGTATATTTTTCCTTCTTTATAGGAGTAATAGCTAATAATTTTATAGCCTAAAGAAGAAGAGCTTCTAAATGCCTATTATAAGCCTAATCCTAATACTATTTACTATTAAACTTAAGGAATAAATAATCTAAGGCTACCTTTACTACTTTCTAAATCTTATACTAGAAGGATACTAAGTATTAATAAGAGGGAGAGGAATATAATTACTACCCTAGTTTATAATACTAAAAGTTAAGTATTATAAGGAATATTAGTAGTATTATTAGTAAGTTATAGTAGTAGTAGAGCTAAAGGCAAAGGTAAGGGTAAGGGCTTAAAGGTATAGTAATAAGAAGAGATTAATTATAATAATAGTAATTACCTTAAAGAGCTTTAAAACGCAGTTTTAAGGATTATAGGCACTATTAAAGCTCTTTAGACCTTGCATAATGTAACGCAAGCTACCCTTCTATAACCTTCTTATCTATAGTATTATTAACCAGCTCCTATAGCAGTAAATTAGCAGACCTTTAACCCTTATATAGCTTAAAATTAAAGGTAACTTTACTTATAGGTATAGGTACCTCTGCTTTTACGTAATTATAATGCTAGACTAAGTCCCTTAGCTTCTTAGATTAGTTACTTTTTATAGACTAGCTAGACTGCTGCCTTCCTACCGCTAGAATTATAGTAGCTATAATAGAGGGATTTAAAGAGGCTAAAAAACGCGGTTATAGTGTTATGGTTATTTAGACTAATATGTAAAACAGAGGTAAATAATATAGAACACGAAAAAAACACAGGATATACCTTTTCTTATATTGCAGGGTGCAGGGGTACTCCTTCCGTTTTGGGCCTAGTTACTACTGCGCATTTGGTTTTTCACTACTGCGCGTTTAGGTACTCGTATTTTTCATCTTCTGGTTTATCCAGACCCGCACCCTTGATTTGGCTAAATTAAGACCATCTTTCCACAGGCCAGATGTGGATGTGGATGAATGCCACGACCTCGATCCCGGCCTTGATTCGCCGGTTTAGCTGTGAATGAGAATGCCCATTTCCCTTCGCCATTATTAATATGTACATACAATTATTAGTTGGCATCTCACGCCCCTTGTCCGCTGCTAGCTTCGTGTGTGTGCACCTCATTCTCTACTCGTGCGCAACTTTCCTCTCATACGCGGTCAAGAAAAGTATATTGGGCAGAAAACAACAACTCACTGCCACACTAGCATCACAAGCTCCAGGTGATGCCAAGTTCCAAACATTCTTATCAATCCACGCCGTTTCTGTCCTGCTCGCTGCGCCACCAGCCTGATAGAGCTGGCGCTTGATATCGGCCGCAAATGCCATGGAACAGCTTCTCCCGTGGAACGGCTTCTCCCACGGAGCGAAAATCACGGCCCTATGCCGGATCGAGGCCCAATTGGCATTCCGCTGTTGTGGACGCTCACGTCTTTGGCATTCATGACGTCCCTGCTGCGAGTATACGTGCGGCTGCGCTACCATAAGTTTCGATGGGACGATGGCTTCATGATTTGTGCAATGGTAAGAATGACCTTGTCTCATGCTGCGGCTCGCCGTGATATAGACGACTTGCTTGCCGATCACAAGAAAGACGTCACAGAAGACTGACATGGAATATCTCTTATTACGTTGTACAGACGTGCTTCATTGGCTGGAGCGTCGTGTTAACTCTGTACGCCAACCGCGACGGACTTGAACACATTGACGATGCCGCGAAAACAGGGCCCGACAACGTCGCCATCGTCCTGTTTCTCAACTGGCTCAGCCAGGTTTTCGGCGTCATGGGTGTGGCGGCTGGCAAAAATTTCAGTATCAGCGCTTCTCTTGGGGATGATCAATCCACGGAGCTGCGATGGCAGAGAATGTTCCTGTGGTTGATCCCGATTACACTAGCTACGCTGATTGCCATGTCGTGTTCCACGCTGGCATTTGCGCAATGCTCGCCCGCGAACGCGCTGTGGGATAAGAGGGTGCAGGGAAAGTGCATCGATCCGAAAGTCATAGCTGGATTTGGAACATTCACCGGAGGTACGTGGCGAGGAAAACACCAAAACACCATGGACAGCGCAAAAACCCCGTACCAAGCCTAGCTTCGGAAGTCGACGTTTTCAACTACACCAGTCGCAATATCAACATGAACACAAACAAACTAACATGTCTTCTAAAAAAAAAAAAAAAAAAGCCTTCCACACCTTTGCCGACGCAAGCCTTGCCATCATCCCCGCCACCGTCTTCTGGCAACTCAACAACACCGTGACTGAAAAGTCCCAACTCACAATCATCTTCCTCCTCAACATCCTCACATGCATCTTCTCCGGCATAAAAACCCAATCTCTCGTGGGAATTGGCAACAGAACCGACCAAACATGGGCAACACACGACATCTTCGCCTGGGCCACAGGCGAGCTCTTTCTCATGATTGTGTGTTCCACCATACCCACCCTGCACTTTGTCCTGCACTGCATGCGCCAGGCAGCAGGCAAAATCGGGAGCAATGTCACAACACATGGTTCCGCGAAATCCGTCCCCAAGATTCCCTCGGATGCGACGGTGACGGACACGGAGCTGAGCGACATGACGTTTATGAATGTCAAGACGCGGACGACAATTGAGAAGAGCTTGAAGAGGAGCGAAATCGCAGATCATCTGGTGGAACAGGGGGTGAGAGTCGACATGATGCATATATGATGTGAGGAGGGATACGAGACCCAACATCGCTTGCTCCAACGGCTTGGCATGAGAATAAGCGCTGTCTTTTTTTTTTTGCTGTTCCCTCCCCTCCTGGCTGGCGGCGTTCTGTGATTTATTTGAGTTCTGAATTCTGGCGTTTTGGAAATGGCAAAGCGGCTGGCAGTTCGCAAAAACCATGGCATGACGTGTGTGAAACGAGACGGGCTATGATATGTCCACCCAATGGACCTGGTTCGGGACCTGGCTATGTATTGGCCATCATGTATTACGTCGGAATATGACTTATGTATATATATACCTAGTTAGAGCCTGGTTTGTTAATTTCAACCCGACTAGAACATATATTACAACTCATGTGATATCCAAGCAATTATTGCACAACTTTTGGGTCGTTATTGCTCCACGCAAGCCAAATCATCATTTCTCATTTTCTCTATTACATGAATCATTGACTGGCGAGCCTAATCCCTCATTATATATAGTCCCATCCGTCTTGGCCCCATGGGCATGCGTAAAAGTGTCGTCCGTGGCCCCAAACTCTGGGTGATACAGCGTCAAGAAGTCGTCTAATCCTGCGAATTCCCCTATTGGCGTCATATTGGTATTTGACATGCACTATTCCGGCATGAACCCATCCTGCTCGTTAGACAAGCCATTCATTCGTGAACGCCTCGACCGCCGCTACCGTCCCATTCGTCATGGGGCCCACGCTGGCTGCTCATGGCTAAATAGAAATCTGGCAGTGGTGCAATGGGGGTTTTGACGCAAGCTTGCGCTCGTAGACATGGGCGCTGGAAACGTATCTGCCGTGTTTCTGGGGACGGGATTGCTGCCACGAACGTGGCACATGTTAATAGTTCGTCACCGTTCCGACGCTGTCCTTGTGACCTGACGACGACGCTTCGGTGATGCTCCCACTTTAGGAAAGCCCGCGGCCTGACGATCTGATAAATTCGAGTGTGCCAGATGCACTTGCTCTAGTAAGAACGTCGTCAACAGCATCAACAACTTCTTCCTGAAACACTTTCACTCCAAGGTGGACTGATAGCGGCCTGCAAGTATCCTTTGTCCCAGCCCCCCTGAATTATATTCAAGAAGCATTTCAGCGATGGTTAACATACTATGGAGATGAGCGCGGTTCTTTGAACTCGAGCTTGTCTCATCAGAATCCTTCAATGATATTGAGCTTTGAAGGTGTAGTCAGAATGTTGTTCTCCAAAGGAAAAAAATCAACGCCACGCCGTCACAGAAAGGATATACACATCTCTTCACATCGGTTATGCTCCTGTGTTACTGGGGAGAGTTCGTAGGGTATCATTTCTCATTCCTCATACAACCATCCAATGTCCCTTTCTCCGCATCTTCTCACCCTCTTGGAGTAACTTCAGATGCCAGTTTCCGTCGCTTATTCATTTCATCTTGCTCTGCTAGAACTTTGGCAGTCAAGGATGCAGCGGTAGGATTGTTGATACCACTTATCCTGGAGTCTACACCTTTCTTTGCAGAGGGGTTGTTGACTTTGCCATCAATCTCAGGTATGTCGCCATTCTCCGCTATCTCATTACCCTTTCGCTTCTTTTTGTGCTTCTTTTCAAATTTATCCTTCTTTAAGCTGTGTGTCAAGCCCCGCTCTCGTAAATACTCCAGCCTCTTTTCTAATCTCTGGATATCCTTCTCTGAGGTTGCGAGTAATGTGATGACATTGTCGCTGTCGAACTTCTCGCCGCACTCCGGACATGATCTCTCTTGAATTTCTGTGATGGCGATTTCGGCGAAAGCGTGGCCACAAGGAACCAGATAGACAACCTTTGTAGACGGGCCCATCTCTTTCATGGAAATCGGGCATGCCCA
The DNA here is from genome assembly GCA_000309355.1 of Epichloe gansuensis var. inebrians E818. NCBI lineage: Eukaryota > Fungi > Ascomycota > Sordariomycetes > Hypocreales > Clavicipitaceae > Epichloe > Epichloe inebrians. Next base: position 4,935 of record AMDK01000444.1, read on the forward strand.
TTTGCCACCAGATTTGGCGAACTTCACGCGCACTACATCTCTTAAAGACTTGATGCCAAAATTGGCAGGGGTTGTTTCGGCCGGTTCGTCGGATGGTATCAACCCACTCAGGATTGCTTCGTAATTGAATAATCTCCCACGCCAATCTGAAACGGCCGTGTCCATGTCGAGAGCGGTGCCGCTGAGAGCGCAGTGAGTCCACGCATGAATGAGCGACTCCAAAGCCGTAGCTTTGAGCTCTGATATTGTGGGTGCACGAGCAGCGTTCTTCACAAGTTCGCTTCGTTTGGGAATGGAGCCGCCGTCGTTACCCATGTTGCAAATTTGTGGTTGGCAATGAGATACAGAAGATTGCGGTTATATGGTGAGTCTTCGGGACTGTGATGGAGCGGAGCCAGAGCTGGAAAAGTAACCTTGCTTATCGACAAATGACCTTCACCCTTACTCGTACAGTGCGCTTGGGCCGTAGCACAGTTTCTAACACGGTGCCCATTTGACGTAGACCCCGTAGCGGGAGGCACTGCTGACCTCCTCGTGAGCTAGGCAACCCCATCTCGACTCCCAAGTTAGGGTCAGGGTATGTGTCGCTGCGATACTGTCACCGGCTTTTCAACTTCGCTTTCACTCCCCGGGCAGCATTTTATTTAATGCATTATTCTCTCAGGAGAATAAATCTCAGGCGGTGGGTGCAGCAGACGAACCTTCGCACATTTGCACATTTGCACCGCACCTGCGAGAGGTCCCAACCAGCACCTTCCTCCGTCACACGACAAGTCGTCCAGTAAACGAACGACACCCAATCTTCAATCGCACCTCTCGATTTGATTATCCATCAGCTTCATAGACTCTTTGGTTTTTCAGCGATACTTCAGTGGTTCATGCCGGCTTTGATTGTGATAGCCTCGGCGCCAATCGGGGGGGATGGCGCAGCAACAGCAGGTCGCTCTCGAGCGACTCGATCACATCACTCGGAGCCTGAGATCTCGGTAGGCACATCACAGCTTTGGAAGGTTTTAAAGTACTTATTCGTACATATAGCGTCGGAGATGACGTTCGAAAGCGAGCCGCCATTCAGCTTCGTGAGCTTGTTGTCCTATGTCACAGAGGTATAAATATCAACCCCGCCATTCCTGTTTCAGCAATCACTAACAAAGTGCTTGCAGACCTGGCCCAAGAGCAGTTCCTCTCCTTTTACAATGCAGTTAACAATAGAATTACACAACTTATTACACACGGTAGCGACTCAGCCGAACGATTAGGCGGCATTTATGCGCTGGATGCTTTGGTCGATTTCGACGGCGTCGATGTCGCTGCCAAATATACCCGATTCACACAAAATATCAAAACCGTCTTACGGGGCAAGGATATCAATCCCATGAAACCTGCGGCCATTGCGCTGGGCAAGTTATGTCGTCCTGGAGGATCGTTAATATCTGAACTTGTCGATTCCGAAGTGAATACTGCGCTTGAATGGCTCCAAAATGACCGAGTCGAAGAACGTCGATATAGTGCTGTCCTTGTTCTTAGAGAGTTGGCCAGGAATGCCCCAACGCTAATGTACCAGTACATTCCAACAATATTTGACTGGGTGTGGGTGGGTTTGAGAGATCTTCGTCAACTCATTCGCGAAACTTCGGCAGAGACTGTTAGTGCCTGCTTCAGAATTATCCGAGAACGAGACCAGGAGATGAAACAGCTCTGGATGAGCAAGATCTACAACGAGGCAAGACAGGGTCTTAAGGTTAACACCGTCGAGTCTATCCATGCCTCTTTACTGGTGTTGAGAGAGCTGCTTGAACAAGGAGGGATGTACATGCAGGAACACTACCAAGAGGCGTGTGAGATCGTGTTCAGGCACAAAGATCATAGAGATCCTACCACACGAAGAACAGTTGTTTATCTCATCCCCGACCTTGCCAGCTACTCCCCAGCCGATTTCGCTCAGTCCTGGCTTCACAAATTCATGGTCTACTTATCTGGCATGCTGAAGAGAGATAAAGAGCGAAACGATGCTTTCTTGGCCATCGGCAACATTGCCAACTCGGTCAAGAGCGCTATTGCACCCTACCTAGATGGCGTGCTTATTTATGTCAGGGAAGGGCTGAGTGTCCAGTCACGCAAGAGAGGCTCGGTAGATCCTGTTTTTGACTGCATCAGCCGGCTAGCCGTTGCCGTTGGGCAGACTCTGAGCAAGTACATGGAAGCCCTCCTGGATCCCATATTTGCCTGCGACCTCACACCAAAGCTTACTCAAGCTTTGGTGGACATGGCATTTTACATTCCACCAGTCAAACCCACCATTCAAGAAAGGTTGCTAGATATGCTGAGCGTTGTTCTGTGTGGCGAGCCTTTCAAACTACTTGGCGCACCTCAGCCAAATACTCTGAGCTCTGTTCCTGCCATCACAAAAGATGTCAAGGACCCTCAAGCATATGAGAATAGACGATCAGAAGTCAAGTTGGCGCTTAACACGCTTGGCAGCTTTGATTTCTCTGGGCATATTTTGAATGAGTTTGTTCGCGACGTGGCAATCAAATACGTCGAGGACGAAGATCCCGAGATCCGTGAGGCTGCGGCTTTGACCTGTTGTCAACTCTACGTTCGGGATCCCATTGTCAATCAAACCAGCTATCACGCACTTCAGGTTGTGGGTGATGTGATCGAAAAACTACTGACTGTCGGTATATCAGACCCTGAACCCAATATCAGGCGAACTGTCCTTGCGGCGTTAGATGAGCGCTTTGATCGTCACCTTGCAAAAGCTGAAAATATCAGGATATTTTTTTTCGCGCTCAACGATGAAATATTCGCCATTCGCGAGGTTGCCATATCGATTATTGGTCGTTTGGCTCGGTTTAATCCGGCATATGTCATCCCCTCTTTAAGAAAGACCCTGATACAAATGCTGACAGAACTGGAGTTCTCAGAAGTGGCGCGAAATAAGGAGGAGAGTGCCAAACTTTTGAGTCTGCTGGTTCAGAATGCCCAGACTCTTATTAAGCCTTATGTCGAACCAATGATCTCAGTTCTTCTGCCAAAGGCCAGTGATCCTAGTCCAACAGTTGCCGCCACAATCCTAAAAGCACTTGGAGATCTCGCGACGGTTGGCGGCGAAGACATGTTGCCGTACAAAGACCGTCTGATGCCCCTGATCATAGACGCGCTCCAAGATCAGTCCTCCAACATCAAGCGACAAGCGGCACTGAATGCACTGGGCCAGTTGGCCAGCAATTCTGGCTATGTAATTGAACCGTATCTGGAATATCCTCAGCTGCTGGAGATCCTGCAAAGCATCATCCGAACCGAGGATCAGAAAGGCTCACTGAGGCAGGAAACCGTCAAGCTCATGGGTATTCTAGGAGCTTTGGACCCCTACAAGCACCAGGTCAGTTCGCATTGCACAAGCTTTTGTAGCATAACAAAATATTAATGATGAGAAACAGCAAGTTGAGGAGCGCACGCCCGAGATACAGCGCCGAGTTGAATCTAATCAAATGACTGACATCTCTCTTATGATGACCGGACTGACACCCTCTAACAAAGAATATTTTCCGACTGTCGCCATAAATGCCTTGCTCCAGATTCTGAAAGACCCCTCACTTGCACAGCATCATGCTGCTGTCATCGAAGCCATCATGAATATCTTCAGAACTCTGGGCTTGGAATGTGTCTCGTTTCTTGACAGGATCATACCCGCGTTCTTGCATGTGATTCGTTCATCAGCCTCTACGCGGTTGGAATCGTATTTCAATCAACTTGCAACTTTAGTCACTATCGTACGTCAGCACATTCGGACCTACCTCCCTGCCATCATTGAAATACTTCAGCAATACTGGGACACGTCCGCGTCGCTACAGACCACAATTCTCTCCCTAGTAGAGGCAATTTCGCGATCATTGGAGGGGGAATTCAAAGTTTACCTAGCTGGTATTCTCCCCAACATGCTCGGAGTGCTTGACAGGGACTCATCTGCTAAGAGAATCCCATCTGAGCGAGTTTTACACGCATTTCTGGTTTTTGGTGCCAGTGCTGAAGAATACATGCACTTAATGATTCCGGTCATTGTCCGCACATTCGAGAAGCAAGGACAACCCGTCTTCATCAGAAAGCACGCGATTGATACAATTGGCAAAATATCCAGACAAGTTAACCTAAATGACTACGCGGCAAAGATTATACATCCACTTGCAAGAGTACTCGACACTGGCGAGCCAGCGCTCCGAGTAACGGCACTCGATACCCTTTGCGCCTTGATACAGCAACTTGGAAAAGACTATATCCATTTCATGGGCACCGTGAACAAGGTCATAAATCAACATCAAATCCAACATCAAAACTACGAGCTTCTCGTCAGTAAACTTCAAAAAGGCGAAGTTCTCCCGCAAGATCTTACGTCAGAATCAAGATTCGCCGATACTGCGGATGAGACACCATTCGCAGACCTGGGCACCAAGAAATTGGAGATGAATGCAATCCATTTGAAGGCGGTGTGGGATACACGGGGCAAATCTACCAAGGAAGATTGGCAAGAATGGCTTCGCAGATTCAGCACAACCTTGTTGACGGAGTCGCCAAACCACGCTCTTCGTGCCTGCGCAAGCCTGGCCAGTGTATACCTACCACTAGCGCGTGAACTGTTCAACTCGGCTTTCGTTTCTTGCTGGAGCGAATTGTATGAGCAATTCCAAGACGAGCTGATACAGAACATTGAGAGCGCAATCAAATCCGAAAATGTTCCACCGGATTTGTTGGGGCTATTGCTGAATCTTGCCGAGTTCATGGAACATGACGACAAGGCTCTTCCAATTGACATAAGGGTTCTTGGGCGGGAAGCGGCAAGATGCCATGCCTACGCCAAGGCTCTCCACTACAAGGAACTCGAATTCTTGCAAGACCAAAGCAGCGGTGCTGTCGAGGCCCTTATCGTCATCAACAATGAATTGCAACAATCTGACGCAGCTATTGGAATCTTGAGAAAGGCGCAGCTTTATAAGGAGGGTATTCAGCTTCGTGAAACTTGGTTCGAGAAACTGGAGCGATGGGAAGAGGCCTTGGCGTTCTACAATAAGCGCGAGCGCGAGATCCCCGCCGATCAAGCCACACCTATCGAGATCGTCATGGGCAAAATGCGATGCTTGCACGCCCTCGGAGAATGGGATGCGCTCGCCAACCTCACCGGCAGCACGTGGGCCAACTCTGCTCCGGAAGTGCAACGGATGATTGCACCTCTCGCTACTGCGGCAGCATGGGGTCAAAACAAGTGGGATCACATGGACAATTATTTATCGTCCCTCAAACGACATTCGCCCGACAGGTCTTTCTTCGGCGCGATTCTTGCGATTCACAGAAACCAGTTTCGAGAAGCTGTCACATGCATCGAGCAGGCACGAGAGGGTCTCGACACAGAATTGAGCGCCCTTGTAAGTGAATCTTACAACAGAGCGTATCAGGTTGTTGTGCGAGTTCAGATGCTGGCAGAACTCGAAGAGCTCATCGTCTACAAACAATGCGACGAAAAGAAGCGAGTAACAATGCGTAAAACCTGGGAAACCAGATTACAGGGATGTCAGCGCAACGTCGAGGTTTGGCACAGAATGCTTCGCCTCAGGGCCTTGGTTATCTCACCGGCACAGAACATGCGTATGTGGATCAAGTTCGCCAACCTCTGCCGTAAATCTGGGCGCATGGGCCTTGCCGAAAAGTCCCTTAAACAGCTCATAGGCAGCGATGCACCGTTGGAGACAATGATACCGTATTGGCCGGAGAGTAGAAGCGAGCGATCAGGATCCATGCCGCCGAGAAACGTCCAGGCTCAAGTCATTTACGCCATGTTGAAGTTCGAGTGGGAACTAGGACAGCAACCGTCAGCACGTCGGGACGGCATTTCAGAACGAACTCTGTACTGCCTCCAGAGATTTACCAACGATACCGCGCACCGATTGGATGTGGCAAAGGCTCACCTTGCAGCTCAAGCAGGCGGCAACGAGGCAAACATTCCTACTGATTATGGCTTCCAGGGCCAAATTGATCCATCTTTAGTGAGCCTCCAGACTCAGAGAGCCTTGTATGATCAGACTGTCTTGCTGGCGAAATGCTATCTGCGTCAAGGAGAATGGCTCATTGCCCTCAATAAGGATGACTGGCAGCACACCCGTGTGCAGGAGATCTTGAGTTCATATTCCCAGGCTACGAAGTACAACCCGAGGTGGTACAAAGCCTGGCACGCCTGGGCGTTGGCCAACTTTGAGATTGTCCAGACTCTCTCTGCCAGAAACGAAAGCCAGCTGTCGAGAACCGATCAGACGGTGTTGATCGAACACGTTGTGCCCGCCATACAAGGCTTCTTCAAATCTATCGCCCTATCCGCCGGAAGCTCTCTCCAAGATACCCTCCGTCTGCTGACTTTATGGTTCACACATGGCGGCAGCTCTGATGTGAACTCGGCTGTGTTGGATGGCATTGCCAATGTCTCTGTGGATACTTGGCTCGAAGTTATTCCTCAGCTCATTGCTAGAATCAATCAACCTAATAAGCGCGTCCAGCAAGCTGTGCATAACCTCTTGGCCGATGTCGGCAGAGCTCACCCTCAAGCGTTGGTGTATCCATTGACTGTCGCCATGAAGTCATGGCAGAATACTAGACGCTCACGGTCGGCCGCGCAGATCATGGATAGCATGCGTCAGCACAGTGCCAACCTGGTAGCACAGGCCGATGTCGTTAGCCATGAACTTATCCGTGTAGCCGTGCTTTGGCACGAGCTTTGGCACGAAGGCCTGGAGGAGGCGTCACGCCTCTATTTCGGCGATCATAACATTGAGGGTATGTTCGCCACACTAGAGCCTCTCCATGGGTTGCTGGAGCGCGGCCCCGAAACACTCCGCGAGATTTCCTTTGCGCAGGCCTTTGGTCGAGATCTGAAGGAGGCACAAGAGTGGTGTCACCAGTACGAGAGCTCTAAAGATGTGAATGACCTAAATCAGGCCTGGGATCTCTATTATCAAGTGTTCCGGAGAATCTCTAGGCAATTGCCACAGGTAACCAGTCTTGAACTCACGTATTGCTCTCCCAAGCTCCTCAACTCCAAGGACCTCGATCTTGCCGTGCCCGGAACTTACCGAAGCGGCCAGCCGGTCGTCAGAATCATGTCCTTTGACACCACACTCAGTGTTATCAACTCCAAGCAACGGCCCAGGAAGCTCATTACCCATGGCAGCGACGGCGTGTCATATGCCTTCCTTCTCAAAGGCCATGAGGATATCCGACAGGACGAACGGGTTATGCAGCTCTTTGGTCTCTGCAATACACTACTTGCCAACGACTCAGAATGCTACAAGCGACATCTCAATATTCAGCGTTACCCGATCATCCCACTATCGCAAAATTCCGGCCTCTTTGGTTGGGTACCAAACAGTGATACGCTTCATGTCCTTATTCGGGAATACCGTGAAAGCCGCAAGATTCTGCTCAACATTGAGCATCGTATCATGTTGCAAATGGCGCCAGACTACGATAACCTCACGCTTATGCAGAAGGTAGAGGTATTTGGCTACGCACTCGACAACACCACGGGTCAGGATTTGTACCGAGTGCTCTGGCTGAAATCCAAATCGTCAGAGGCTTGGCTGGAACGACGAACCAGTTACACTCGCTCGTTGGGCGTCATGTCAATGGTCGGATACGTCCTTGGCCTCGGTGACAGGCATCCTTCCAATCTGATGCTGGATCGCATCACTGGAAAGATCATCCACATCGATTTTGGCGACTGTTTCGAAGTCGCCATGAAGCGAGAAAAGTATCCCGAACGCGTACCGTTCAGGCTCACTCGCATGTTGACATACACAATGGAAGTGAGCAATATTGAGGGTAGTTTCCGAATCACGTGCGAGCACGTTATGCGAGTATTGCGAGAAAACAAAGAAAGCGTTATGGCCGTTTTGGAAGCAGTGAGTCTGCTTAAAGCTTCCCCCCCCTTTTTTTTTTGGTTAATATTACTACCAGGGATTGTTCGCTAACACAGTGCAGTTCATCCACGATCCGCTTCTCACTTGGCGATTGACAAATGCAGCATCCCCGTCCGGGCCCAATTTCCGGTCGGAACGCGAAGCAGCAATTGTAGGCCCTGGTGCTGCACGTCCCCGCCGACACTCCATTCTGGATGCAGATGTTGCGCCATCCGAGTTGCTCGCTAACGGCGAACCTTCGGCTCCTCCCACTTCCAGGTCAAGGGCCCGCACGAACAGCTCGGCGGCTCCTGATGGCAATGCAGTTAATGGTGCGCAAGAGGCCGAGAGTCAGAATGCCAGAGCTGTTGAAGTGCTGGACCGCGTGCAGCAGAAGCTCACGGGACGAGACTTCAAGAATAACGAAGAGCTTGACGTCATCAATCAGGTTAATAAACTGATTGTGGAAGCGACGAAGCTCGAGAACCTGTGCCAACACTACATCGGCTGGTGTAGTTTCTGGTGAGCACACCTCCACCGCATGCATAGAGGACAGTGCGCTGGGTGGCAACACAGTTTATGTTGTATGCCTTTGACATGATGGCGAGATACGGATACACACGGAGTTTGGAGGCTGTAATGCTTGGCACGGGCTTGTATCGTCGACCATGGTTTCTTATCGTTATTGCAGGGGTTTATTTGTATTCTAGCATTCATGAAACCTGACCGATGGCCTTTGTCACAAATTGACTTGTTTCGCTACTGTTGGGCGGTTCATTGATGAGGGGGGATAGACTTTTAACGACGAAACATGCGTTTTTAATATACATACCGTACGTACACTGATGAATTTCATCGTTTTTTTTTAAATGGTGACGTAAGTGGTAATGTTTGTTATCAAATGGTGATTCCCGTAATTTCGATTTCCACACCAGTCTACAATATATCATGATAAAAGTGGCTCATGCTCATCCACATGCTCATCGTCTTGCCTAGACTGTACATGACCATGCTCGGCGTGGTCCTGGTCCTCCGCTACCCCATCCGGGTGAACATGAGCATGAGCGTGTCTATCATCAGATTTCCCAAACAAACTATCCATATCTTCCAAGGCCCGCCCCTTTGTCTCGGGGTACAGAAACCAAATGATCTGTATAGCACGTCATGGTCAGTATCTGTTTATTTTGTTTCGCCTCCTCTGTGTACACAAGGAAGCCGAGATCAGGTCGGTTGGGGGGGGGGGTTATCTCCTACTGGAACACAGGTGAAGTTGACGATCATGAAGAAAAAGTAGATGCCGCTGCCGAAACGGGCGTTGCCAACGGGCCAGATTTGAGATACGAGGATACTCCCGATGGAGCCACCCGAGGCAGCGAAGTTGAGGCCTCGGGCTCGCACGTAGGTGGGGAAGATCTAGGATTGTGAGTTTCAAGGATGAAGAAAGGGAGAGGTTTACCTTGGCTCTCCTAAAAGGATGTTGACAAAAACAAGAAAAGGGGGTGAGAAGATTTTTTTTTTTCGGTGTTTCAAGTACACATGAATGAAATTCGACTTACTTCGGCGCTATAAACCCATGCTGCTGGTCCTAGACCGAGGCTATATATACCCCATTGCGTATACGAAGATGAAGGCGATGCAGATGGCGTCAGAGACTTTATTCTTGTTCGCAGGGTATAGCAATGGCAGAAGGCCATTGATCTTTTACAAGTTCAGCAGACGTTTTTTGGCGGAAGCACCCCTTGAGAAAAAAAAGAAAAAGAAGAAGGAACAAAAGGGGGGTGGTTTCTTTTTTCAACTTAAACTTACCATCATGGCAACGCCCATTATCACACTCCCGCCCGACAAGCACTTTCTTCTGCCAAACCGATCAATGGCCCACATGTCCACGACAGTCATGCCAATCTTGGCCGTCATTTCCACGGCGCCTGCCACGAGGGCCAACTGATAGTCGAGGCCGAGCGCCTGGAGCAGCGTCGGGAGGTAGTACTTGATCGCGGCGGCGCCACACATCTGGGCCATGAACTGGAGGAGAAAGGCGCGCCACAGACGGGCGAACAGGCTTGGGTTGCGGAAGAGGGAAAGGGAGAGGGAGAGGGAGAGGGAGGGCGACGAGTGTTGGTTGGATGCGGAGAGGCGGCGGCGGCGGGATTCAACGGCGGCGGAAATGGCGCGTAGTTCGAGGTCGACGAGGCGCGGAGGAGACGTGGTTGCCCTGGCGGAGGGAGTGGAGGACTCGTGATGCGCATTCGGTGCGGCCCTTTTGGATGAGCCATCGGGGACTTTCAGGGAGGAAGGGCAAAGCCGGCGATGAAAACGACTGCGGGAACGAGCTGGATGAAGGATGGAGACTCGCCACCCCCAGTACGTGCCCTGCGTCCGAGGTCCAGAACGTGAAGCCGTAGCCGACCCTGGTTCGAAAAAAAAAAACTGTGAGCAGAAGTTATTCCATTCTCTACGTACACTTACTTTCCCCCCTTCCCCAAACCCCGAGAGCAACGTACCACAGACCGGCAGCCAGCCCGGCGACGAACCCGCCATGATTCAAGGCGACGAACCTGCCCCGTTCCCCCGCCGGCGCAACCTCGCTCTGATACAGCGGCACACTCGTGCTCACGACGCCCGCGCCCGCCCCGCAGACCATCCGCCCCGCGAGCATCGCCCCGAGCGCCGCGTCCGCGTCCCCGTCCCCGTCCCCGTCCGCGGCCGCCATCAGCCCGGCTCCGAGGCAGAGCACCGCGGTCCCCAGCATCGCCGCGCCGCGCCTCCCCAGCCCGTCCGCCAGCGCGTGCGACAGGAAGAGGTACGACGCCAGCGTCCCGAAGTAGTACGCTCCCGCGACGAGGCCCGTCGCCAGCCCGGGTGGACGAGGATCGAGGACAGGATCCCCACGTTGTAGCCCCATGGCGAGGCGCCGACCGCGAGGTGGATGCAGAGGGTGTAAAGGCGCTGCGTGCCCTTGGGCAGGGAGAGGGAGGGGGGGGGCTCGATTTTCGTTTCTTCCTTGTTCTGTTCTTCAAGTTGGCAGTTGTTCTTGGTGGGAAATGCCGGCCGGGTTTGGGAGGGATTCTGGGTAGATAAAATCGGCTGTTTATCTGGCGGGCGTAATCCGTACTAGTATGTACAATGTACATGGAACTGGGGAAAATGACAAAAATGACTGCGCTGCGGGGCCATTTCAAGCTGGGAAAATGGTCCAAAAGTTGCTGCACGATGAATAAATAGATGTGGGTTCCAAAACAAGAATACATGCACGGTGGTCGTCGTGCCTTTGTTTTACTCCTCTTGCTCGTCTTGTACATTTGATTTTGATTTTTTAATTATTTCGTCTTGTATCCTTGTGGCCAACGCATCGGATTCTTACCAATGGTTTCCATCTCATCATCGCTGGCTATGCCCAGCCAGGGAGGGAGGAGGGAAAAGGGGGGGGGGGGGGGGGGCACAATTGACATCCGTGAAAATAATTACACTTGGTATCGAGTCTCATCTCGTACAGTCTGCTCAGACTCCCTCTTGGTACCTCTTGGTATTATTCACAGTCTACAGTCTACAGTTCATCCTTGTTGCTGCCCTGCTGCGCCGCCTGCTCGGCATCATCACAAGCAGCAGGTGTGCCGACTTCCATCTTGTACACGCACTTCTCGGCTTCGCTGACACGCCAGACCTCTTCCTTGTCGGCGCATCCGAGCCAGACGTCAGTGCTTCGTCGAGGGCCGTTCCAGCACTGCTGGCCGTCTTCGTATTTCAGGACAATGCGTTCGCCTCGGCCCAAGCTCTTGCCATCCAGTCGCTCCTCGTCATCTGCAAAGAGACGCTCGAGGCGCACAAAGTTGCCCATGTTGGTGTGTCCGTGGCCCTTCTTGGACTTTTGCATCGTCTTGTCCATGTAGCACAGTTCATATTCGTATTCTCCGGCATCGATGCTGGCGCACTTGCCCTTGATGGCCCGGAAAATGTCCGACGGGCCATAGTCCTTCTTCAGGTCTTCCGTTTCGTTATCGCGATCGCGCGTCTTGTCTCCGAGCTCCCGGTCCGCAGCTTCGACTGCCTCACGGGTCGCCTTGACCACCTGGGATTCTGATCCGCCGCTGGTGCGGTCAGCCAGCATGCCGTTCTGGATGAGCCACAATTTTACCCTCGTCACTTTGTCGTGGATCAGTTCGCGGAGGAATCCTGGAAGGTAGGCCTCGAAGTTGTATACTGTGGGTCAAGTTAGTCTGGCAAAACGCAGGCGAGTTGGGAAAAAAAAAAAGCACCAATATCATCAGCATTTTTTTCCACTTACAGACGTCCGTGTCGGAACCCCCCTCGCCGGTCTCAAACTCGGCCCAATTGACGCCGCTCGTCTCGCCGTCTTCCTTGAGAATCTCTTCGAGGTCCGCGTCGGCGCTCACATCTTCAGCTACATCGGCCTCTCTGGCGGCATAGTCCTCAAATGCCTTGACTGCAGATTTGACACCTTCGTCATTGAAGTTGGGATTGTACTCCTCCTTGAACTTGTTGAGGATATTCTCCAGCTCTTGCACTCTCGAGCTCAGATCGTCTCGCTGCTTCACCATGCCATCAAGAGCGTGGCGAAGCTCGTTGACCCTGGTTTTGGCCACCCCGATCAACACGCCAAGTTTTCCTCCGGCACCTTCGCTCTTCACCACGCGACCCTTGTCGTGGAGCTGAGCAGCAGCATGCTTCTTTTGCAGATCGGCCTTTTTAACATCCAGAGCCTCAATTTCCGAACTCAGTCGAGCAATCTTGGCCTCGGCTTCTCGTCGAAGCGCTTGGGCCTCAGTTAGCATGGCATTCTTTTGCTTCGCTGCCCGCTCCATCATTTGTCTCTTCTCGCTCGCCAGTCTTCTGTACTCCTTACCAATCTCGGCACATCGGTTCTCGCACTTGATGCCTCCGACGTGGCCGTATTCTTCGGTGCCATCACAGCAGAGGTCGTGGTCGCACATGCCGTCGTTGACGTAGACGAAGGGCACATAGGAGCCGATGTGGCCCTTGTTTTCACACCAGAATCCAGGCAAGGCGAGCCTCGCATTACTCGGAGCAGCTCCAGATCCGGGAAGAGGCTGGTCGGGGGACAGAGGATCGATGTGCGCGCATGCAGCCGTGCCGGGCTCATCAGAGCCGTCTGGACAGTCGCAGGTGTTGTCGTTGACTCGGTCGAAGCTTAGCTCGATGGAAGGGTCGGAAATGCATTTGAATCCAGTCGTCCCTTGGTAGTGGGAGACATCTGCAGCAATCAGTGTAAGCGATTGAGTCGACCTGGTGGAGGCTCATTGGAAGAAGCTCTCGATGCTGGCATGAAACGACACGACGTGGCTCAGCCTGGGCGTGGGATTCTGCTACTAGACCGAGGAATCAACTCACACTCTGGGCCAACACCGCGAGGCAAGCTGCCAGCAGCGACAGCGGCGAGGGAATAGATGGCGCCCAGCAGCACCAGGGAGCGCGGCTGCTGCATGATGAGTTGTTTTAATGGTGACGTGGAGGTGCCGGTTGACGAAGAAGGTGCTCCAGTCCGTTTCGTGGGATGGCGAGGTGCGAGGCGTTGAATCTGAACACGGTGACCGATTGGGCCTGGGCCCTCTCTGGAGCTCCAACTGGAGCTGGAGCTGGAGCTGACAGTTCCTTTCCCCACCAACAACACACAAGACGCCCCCATCCCGTCATCTGTTAACACACAGCTCTCATCAAGTTATGAATACCCGGGAGTTTTTCTTGAACCTACTTCTGATCCTATAGTACATGTATAATCAAGACACAAAGAGGAGGGAGAGGAATCCCCCATGTATTTCTCTTCTTTTTTTTCTCTTCTTTTCTTCCGTTCAGGACCCCTCACATCGTCAAGAAAGGAATGCTGCAGCAGCTCTTTAGCAGTCTTCCTTTTCTCGGGCAGCCATTGCAGCATTGAGGCGGCAAAGTCTACAAACTGCGCCTTTTCCTCACCAACTAGCTCAGTCACCGTATCAGGCAATGCCTTACCTTGCTCAATCAAGTCTTTGCGCACGATGCAGCCTGTAGTATAACAATCAGTCAGGACCTGTCACGCTAACCAAGACAATAATATCACATGTACCGTCTTCGTCGAAGAATGGGCCTCCCCAGTACTCGTTCATGGTTTCACATTCTTTGCCCTTCTGGTTCATGAGAGTCCTCCCCAGCTTCGCCTTGCGACACATTCGCTCTCTTAGAATCAGAGCCTCGGGGGGGCTGCCTAGAATGGAGACCATCTGGGCAAGGTGAACATGTGCGTCGTACTCGCCGTCCTCGCCTGCAGGGCGGTTGAACAGGCTGATGTCTTCTAAAAGGTTCCACATCTGCTACAGTTAGAGCTGTCACTTCAAACAATGTCGTGAAAAGGGGTGGATTCTCCTCGGGAGTCTGCTTTACCATCAGGCCAAGGTTCCATATATCAGCACTATATGACCATGGACAGCCGAGAAACACCTCTGGGGCACGATAGCGGTGAGATTGGATAGGCGTTAGATGGCCGTGGTTATCGGGAAGTCCAGGAAAGCAGAGGTTGAAATCGGAAAGCCGAGGTAGAAGTGTAGTGCCTCGAAGGCCTCCGAACTCATCGTGCGACAGATATGTTATACGCCCATCCTCGGTTCGAACGTGCCTAGGCTGGGAATTGGTCTTGTAGTAGTTTACAAGGTCTTTAAGCACGGAACCATCCTCAATCGTGACCATGATGTTATCGTCCTTGATGTCTGGCGATGCAATTAGCGACAAAGTCAAGGCCCCACATGGAAAAGAACTCGTCGTACCTGTATGTATCAGACGGCACTCTGTATGCAAGTAATCCAACGCTTGGAGAAGACAAAAAACATATGCCTTGAATATGGGAAGCCCTAGTCTCTGCCGTGGCAGTCTTCGCTGGAACTGGGAAAGAGTCTCCCTCATAGGTTCAAACACGAGACAGGTGTGTGTCCCGCCTTCGCCCTGCAAATCAAACACATCAATCGAGGTCCGAATATACGAGAGACCCTCGTGAGATGGGTTGGCACTCGAAATCAGCTTCATCCATCCCATCTCGTCCGCCGATTCAACATCCAAAGCAGGGATCTTGATGCTGACATGGCGAGGGATATCGGATCTCCCCCATCTCGTACTGGTCTGAGCGTTAAAGTGGCGTCGTTGACGATGGAAATTTGGAACGTCTTCTCACAACGCAAGGTTCTCTGCCAGCCAGACAGTGGATCCAGACCCGAACCCAAGCTTTGCAATCGTCTTGTATCTGCCGCCGAGGACCTGACCTGGCTGGGTTGGATGAAAGTACTTTAAGCGGTCATCTGCCAGCAACTCCTCGTCAATTGGCTCAGGAAGAATATGCGCTGTTGGTATTGGCGAGGACGGAGAAAAGCATCGCTTCCAACGGCCTTTCGCCTTTTTGAGCCGCGGAACTCGTAACTGGGCACGAAGCATTGCGCCGCGCATGTTGGCTTGCTGCGAGAGTGAGTGGAATAAAGCTGAATTTTGGTAGCGGTAGCCATTCATCTGACTTTTTGTTCTGGCTCCATGCTTTATCGCCGCTTGGGTCCGCAGTCGTTGAGCGATTTCAGACTGGCAACCACAAAGAACCAGACACTATATTGATTGCGGAGGAAGAGAGCTTGTACAGCTAATACTTGGATGAGATTGACGTTTGGGGAGCTTTCTTCATCAGCTACTTGAATGGATAATACAAGCTCCCTGGGAACGGGTGGAGCCACCATTTTTCGTATCAGGCTTATCAAAGGACGAGACTGGGGTCCAGAATGACTTCCAACCCAAAAAAAAAA
>AMDK01000445.1:0-20659 GCA_000309355.1 Epichloe gansuensis var. inebrians E818
AATTCTGCACCGATTAATATAACTAATACTTAGTGTACCACCTATTTGCGTTGATGACAACCTCCAATCGATTAGGCATAGAATCAATAAGCCGTAATAAGAGCTCTTGATTAAAACTCTCCTAGACGTCTACAGCAGCCGTTTCAAGCTCTGAAAATAAGTTCATATTGCTTGGCAGCTCTGATAGGTGTGGATAACGCTCACATATTTTCTCTTTTAGTAATTTCCAAAGGTTCTCAATTGGATTAAGGTCGGGCGAGTATGCGGGCCAATTCATCAATTCCACCCCATTATCTAAAGACCACTCACGTAACCAATTCTGCACTAAATGACTTGTGTGTACAGGAGCATTATCTTGCATAAAGGTATAGCCAGGTTGTAAAATTGTAGGTAATTCGGACTGTAGGGTGCTGAGTATTACCTGTGAAGTAACGCCGCCTCGGGCTGACGATGGGTCGGATTGCAACGCGCATAACGAAGAGCGATTATAACCGCAAAAAGAGGCCCAGAATATTAAGGAGCGGCGCGTTCCACGCGGCTTTGGCTGGACCTTATCAGGATCGAGTCTCTCGCCCTAATTCCTATTAGTTATTGAGATATCGCGATACACAGTTAGGGTACTTAGACTTACAGAACGCACAAAACACCACCCTGGTTTCAAACCGTCAGAAGTCGCGACAGAGACCTCATCTAAGAAAAAACAACGTCGCCACTATAAAATTGGCTTCTGAATATATATCTGAGCAAATCTCAGGCATCTAGCGGTATCTTCTGATGTTAATTTTGGCCTCCGAAGTGCGCGTAGGTGTTGAATACCCGTCGATGTAAGGTAGTTACTTAGAGTTAAGATACTGTAACTTAGGCTGGCCTGTTCGAGAAGCGCTCTGTTCTGGATAAACGGGCTTTGCCTAATAATTCTATTGATAGCTTGTTTATCTTGATCTGATAACTTTGGGGGTTGTCCGGGGCGTGGTAAGTCTTGACCCTTTATTTGGTATTCATACCGCTGTGCGATGCCAGATACGCTGCCGCGAGGAATACCCTCTTTTTCAGCGATCTGCTGGGCGGAAAATCCTTGTGAGTACATCATTGAAATCCTCCCTCTCTTGTGAGGACTCCAATTCTTTTTTTAAGTGACACGAGGTATAGTGGAAGAAGTAATCACGTCTTAAAGATAGGGTGCGTATTTTTGTTATTGACGCGTTGTGGATTCTACGCTGATTTTGCTACGAATTGCTCGGAATTACCTACGACCCACTGTATGTACATCACGCATTCTGTGAAATTGCCACGAGCTCTTCAGCGTGCCAGATCTTTGATCCCAATCGATTTCATCCTCTGCATTCCCGTGGACCAACTCCAGGTACTTTCTCAATTACTGCTTTTTTTTCCCTTTAGCACGCGGGTTGTGCATCAATTCGTGACAGTATCCTCTCTCAGTTGAGACATGGCTTTGGTGGACTTGACTTACACGTTCTGGCCTCGCATCATTTCTCTTGCACACAGTCCTCGTGGCACTTTCTTATTAGATTTTTAATTTTTATTCAAAGACTACCGCTGACACGAGCTCGCAGTGAAACAGATCCGTCCGTCAAATCAGTGCAGCTAATCGGTTCGTGGGATAATTTTTCCACGTGGTACACAATGAAGCACGATACACGACGCGGGCACGGCCAGTGGAGGGGCTGCCCTTCATTTAAAGGCATCTCCTCTGGAAATGAATCTCACACTCCTAAGCCAAGCAGGAATGAAGGCTTGAAAATGGGCAGCACATATTATTACTATGTAAGTCTGAGATTTCCAAATAAAAAGCTGCATACATTTGCAAATGTTTCTTTTCTTACCTTCAGACAACAGTACGAAGTAGATGGCTCGACAGAGACGCATGACCCTGCACAACCTTCAACAACGGCTTGTCCTTACTTACCTGGACAGACCGTCAATACTCTATATGTACCCATCGAACACAACTTGAGATTGCGCAGCGCTTCCGTCAACTCACTCCGTCAAGAATCATATATGACCATGAACCCCGAGGCTCGTTTTGTCACTCCTGTTCCACAAACAAGTACTCTTGCCACTCCTGCGATTCGACGTTTAGGGTCGGCATCCTCCCTGTTACACGGCTGCCCAACTAGCCGATCCGGATCCGTCGGACCATCTTGGAAACGACTTTTTGGTCGCAGATCTCGAGATGAGAATATACCGATTACTGCGGGCCACGACCAGGAGGACACTACTACGCCACCAATTGGGAACACATTGCCATACAGGAGGCCGCCTTCCTCGCTGGAAGGACGACGTACTAGAGATATTTCTCCCGAGTCACTACGACGATTCCTTGTAGACGATGGTCCTCCGCCGCCGGATTCCGCCGCCAACTGCTTGCCCTCCCTGAACATCCCAAGCGAACTTGACTATGTAGTCGACGAGGACGACGATGATAATTTCGCTGCATCAACCATTTCAGAGAACCAGGTGTTTGGAACAAGCCTATCACCACCTCCCTTTCAGCGCTCCGTCAGCACGTGCGCAGTACCTCGAGATATTAAAAACTCTAGCTCTCTGACACTTACCATCAAAACTGATGTGCAGGAAGAGGCTTTCAACGAGCAACAGCTTTCTGCCCCGACGAGCGCACGTCAGTTGTCCAGGCTAGACACAAACGAGATCACTTAATGTAATTGGTCTCCGACAATCTCTTCCAGTACATTTACCACCCCAATGTCACCACAGTCTCTTGCGGACGAACCAGCATGCTACTACGATTCCAACGACGACGACGACATTTTATCAAACATAGACGGAGACTATCTGTCCTACCGCTGTCCATCGAATATGCCCAACGGTGAAGCATTTAAAGGATACAGCCTACCACGTCATAGTGCGGAGGACAAAGTCCTGGAATCAGCAAACTCTCCAATGAGGGGAGTGAGTACCAGTCTTCTGACAGCTCGCGACTCTGATGTACCTATTCCGGGAACCAACTTCCTCGGCGAGCCGATTAACACGGGTCTTGATGACTTTGTCAGCGAACTTGGTCTCATGGTCGAGGTCATTAGCAACAAGCGCGATTAAGCTCGTCATGTTACAGCCATTCTTTTCATCACAACGGCTACTCTTACGCAAACCGCTACTCCACCGTCTGTGATATATTTTCCGACATGCTTTTTT
Organism: Epichloe gansuensis var. inebrians E818; assembly: GCA_000309355.1. Lineage (NCBI taxonomy): Eukaryota > Fungi > Ascomycota > Sordariomycetes > Hypocreales > Clavicipitaceae > Epichloe > Epichloe inebrians. The sequence continues at coordinate 3,175 of AMDK01000445.1, forward strand.
GAATCAACAAAGATATCGCATACCGGCATATTGGTGCTGCCCACGATCATCTACTGCTGCAAATTGTAAACAGTGTCTGGCTGTCTTGTACAGGAGACTATACTGATTCCCATTGTCAGTTATCTTTGTATTATATTTTTCTCATTGGCGTTGATTAGGATTAGATTTGGCAGGCATATAAAAGCTTATGATACCCCCCACAATTTCTGGCAACTGGGTTTGGCAGAGAAAGAGTAAGGATTGCTGGTCAGACACATAACGCTACATAGATCTAGCTAGGCCTTAGGGTTCTCCGGGTGAGACTCGAGGCAAAGACGTGGAAAATATTTGATGATTGGTCTTATGATTTAGTGTAAGCACACATGGTGATGTTGAGTAGGACATAGGAGCAGAGAGAGGAAATACAGAGAAGACATTCGAATGACTCGCTAGCGGTCGAGGTGTTGTGTCGTCCCTTTTTGCCTAAGTCGACGCGGATTGGGTGATCATAGACTAGTACGCAGCCCTTATCAACATGCCATGCACTTTATTGTTGCCCGCTTTGCCAGCTCAGGGCACTCGTATGAAAAATATTCGTAACTAACAAACACTGTGACTTACAACGCAGTAGGACGAGATCTAGTGATTGTAACTTGTTGTGGTATTTAGATATTATTATCAAAAGGGGTATCTAGTTCGTCAATCGGAATGCTTGCTTGGTGGCCTTCCATGTTATCGAGGCTGCTTTTACTTGACCAACTCCCGCCAAGGGTAATTTACAATACGTCTGTGAGCTTCAATCTTCACTCATTGAGCTGCCACCTGCGGCACATTCTGTGATGCTTGTGCGGTTTGTTCTCCCGGCCTGGCGTCAGGTGGGTTTGAAGAAAGATTCGCCCCAGAAGCGCCAGTCGGATGTCCTGGATCTGTTGTTGCCTTGTTGAGCGGTGGTTCTCGCTTCATGTCTTCACCATCAGTGGCGGCAGCGGCAACAGTCTTTGGTCTCCCAGCGCTGGGGTTGACAAAACGCTCTGGAACACCCTTTGCAGCTTGTCTCCCGCTGCCTACCCATGCGCCAATAAGACGACTCCAATTATATTCGCCGTGGTAAAGGCGCTGCAGCTCTCTGTAAGCGTACATGTTGTAGAAAGGGAGTCCAGTTTTGGGGTCCCGGTATCGTGCTGGGTTGTTGGTGATGACGCATATCGCAGGGGCCGTGGGCTCTAAATTTAGTGAATGTTAGCACTTGTTTTTTATTTTCACTCGTGTTCGGAGAGGTATGTCTGGTCAATTGGCTGGTGGTTTCGATGGAGGACAACAGCTCAGGGGGTCAGGGAAACCATTGCAAGTTTCTGAAGGAGAGAATCTGGAATGATTGGACTCACTGGCTAGTCTGGTCATCTTGCGACCGAAGAGAATCTGGGTTTGAATGCTTTTATCGCGCAAGGCAATCCCGTTGAAGTTTTGGTAAATGATGCCATTGCGAGTCGCATTCATATCACGAGGGACCTCTGGCGGAGCAGCTGGGGTCTCGGAGTCTCTTGGACTCACATCTTTGCTTGTCGGAGCCGTTTCACTGAGGAGAGGTCGAGCATTGGCGTCTGGGGGCACTTCTTTGGTGTCCGAATCCATAGAAGCCATCATCTTCGGCGACACTGGCGGCACTGATTGCGATCCTAGACTAGGGTCTGACAGGCTGATAGTTGGTGGTGCCCGTATGTTCGGTATATTCGACTTGGGAGTTTCTGCTGAAGAAGACTCGTTCATGTCCATCCCTGGTGGGGGGGCGAGCACAGGTGCTGCTAGGACACTGGATGGTCTAGGTTCATATGGTCTTGACAAGCTGGATGGTGCAACTGGAGAACTGCGATTTGGAGGCGGAGGCGGCGGCGCTGCCAATCCACTCGCTGGCATAGACAGAGCGGCTGTCGCGGATAGAGGAGAAGCTATAGGACCGGCGGTAGTTTGTGACGGTTTGCTCGGTGAGCCAGGCAGGACAGCCTTCGCCGAAACTTTATTAGCTGGCGGGACATCCGATGGTGTTGATTCAGTGGGCTGTTCAGCGCCTTCGCCCACTTTCTCCGCACTTGTCTTTATTTCCTTCGCATCCTCACGAGGGTTGCCATGGGACTCTGCAGCTGGTGCTCTTCCGCCCAAGACCAGCGCGCCTCCTGACTGAGCGAGATTTGAATGTTTTCTTTCCATCGTGAGACCACGTTCGTTAGTATTGTCGGGTCCTGATGTGATTGAAGGCTTCGTATCTGCCATCGATTTGCAATCGTTCGAGCCCTGAGTTACGACCTTCTCCGTGTCATTGCTGTTGCTGTTCATAGCATCTGTCTGCCTGGATTCTCCCGATGCAACATCATTCTCCTGGCTGTCCTTCGCTCCATCACTATATCTGTTCTTGCCCTTCATCTTGACCCCTCCTCTGTCGGCCTTTTCCTTTTTCTTCTTGGGCTTCTCCTCTACCTCCGTCACGTAGGGACGCAACGGCCGTAGCTCCAGATCATTCCATTGACCTTTTCCGCTCCAGAAAGTAATGACTGGCCCTTTCAAAGTTCGCTGGTTAAGCGCAGCGAGCTTCGCCTTGCGTTCTTCTTCACGTTGCTTTTCGGCTTCCTCCCATCTGTTCAAACTTTTTCTATTGCGTTTCTCCACGTTTGAGGCTTCGGCCAGCCTCTCTTCTTGCGTCATTGGGGGTTTCTTCATCGCCTCTAATCTAGCCGCCTTCTTTTCCATCTGCGCCACTTGCTTGAGCCTTCTAGCCTCGCGTTCAGCCATTTGCAGATGCAATTGCTCTTTAGATATGCGAGTCGTCTTTCGAGACGAGGCTCGGGTTGGCAAATCGGCAGTTGATGGGAGCCAAGACATTCGTTCCGACTTTTTCTTGGGCGGCGGCGGCGGCGCTGGCGCTGGCGCTGGCGCTGGCGCTGGAGATGTGGTCGTTGCGGGGTCGATTCGAACCTTCTTCCTGAATTTTGCAGGTATGGCTTCTTGGGCTCTTCGTTTACGCTGCACTGCCCGCTTCGCTTTGGCTTGACGCTCCAGTTCCTTTTCGCCTTCCAAGTCTTCGGCATTTGCATTGTTGTCGTCCTCATCGTCGGACGACGAATCCATCTGCACATCGGAGCCATCGGAGCCCACATCAGAGAAGCCTTGATCATTCTCGTCCTCAGCGAATAGAAGTTCTAGGTCAGAGTCGGGCTCTTCATTCGTAAGCATAGACTTCATCCGATTGCCAGCGGTCGACCGGCGCTTTCGCGTGGTAGCAAGCCATTCTGTTTGCTGGACGGGCGAATCGCTGTCGGAAAGGCTGTCGAGGTCGCTTAAGGGATCGGATAGTTGCGACGAGTCTCGATCTGACGTTTTGGACTCGGCCTCCATTGTGGTTGAGTCCTCTGGAATAAATGAAACATCAGTCCCTGCTGGCGGGGTGGTCGTGATAATCAAGCCATAAATGCATTTTTGATGGATGTTGATGTTGGAATTTGAGGGTCCAGCCAAATAAGACGACGCGTTCAGCGAGGGGGGGCGCCACTAAAATTTCGATTTGATCCCGCCACTGACATCTCGCCCTCAACAAGTGACCGACTAGTCAGTCACTCAATCACTCTCCCGTTCTGTTTGCAACACCTTCACCAGAGCAAATTTACCCACGTTCAATCACGTTAATGACAAAGTTGCAAATACATAGTCACGAACAGGCAGACAGCCGACTAAAAACGTCGTGTATCTCAACTGCCATATGTGACTCAAGTTTAGATGTCCTATCAACGCTGTAATCTATTATATGCCAAAAATTCGAACGCCACTCGCTAGCCAAAATATCAAATGTCATACAAGACAACGCCAAGGTGATTTGGTTCACGGGAAAATAAAAACAAGAATAAAAAAAGACAGATGGAGAGAAGGCCGAGAAGAGCTATCATCCTTTCCGAAAAAAAAAAAAGAAAACAGAAAGAAAGAAAGAAAGAACAATAAAAGGAAGCTAAAAGCATCTGTTTGCAATTGCTTCACCCGTAAAAAGGTCGTTCAATGTAGACTAAGGGCCAGTATAAAACGCTCGCGAGAAATCGCGAGTAGATGATAGGTTTTCTGGTTGGTGAAGTGATGAGGGCCCCTTTCTTGTCAGCGCGAGGCCTCTACATCATTACATTTCGTCGGAGATGAATTCTTCATCTTCAACATTATTCTCCCTTTCTTTGCATAGTCCAATCCAGCTGCGATGGAAACATTTATGCTTCGATGGAGGAGCGGTGCTCGATGACATCGCCGCCGACTGGGTGAGCGTTGGCGCACTAGTTATAGGGGGTCGCGAGATCGCACTTGGCAACGAACTTGACGTTTTACTCGTTTCAGCTCCGTCCCAACAGCCCCAAAACTTGCCGGGTGTCTCGCAGGTTGTTGTCGCTGAAGGGTTCCTTGTGGACGCGTCTGACGTCGTGGTGGCCTCCGCAGTCGAAGTCATCCTATCATTGCATCCAAACCAACCTGGCGTTTTACAGGTTGTAGTTGTAGTCGTAGTCGTGGCAGAGCAAATGGTTGTTGTTTTATCAAGACAACCCCACCAACCTGGAGTCTGGCAGCTTGTAGTACGAGTTCGTGTGCGAGTTGTAGTAGATGATGCCGTCGAAGTCGTGGTCTCCGTACCGTTACTCTCATACATTTTCCATAGGGCACAGTCGCGGCACTCGGGCGTCAAGTTGCATTTAGGAACATCGCCATACTGGAGAATGACGTCCGAAATGACAGCTCGAATCTTGTGGGTTCCGATCCCCACACGCCATCCTTTATCTGCAACGACGTCATAAACACACTCACTGCCTGTGTGGCAAGTTGTCTCCAGAGCGTAGCCAGCAAAGGAGCAAGATGCAGTAGCCCCGTTACAGGCGCCAATGTATATTGGATCAGCAGTGTGGCCGAAGTGATACGCTCCAGTATTTTGTCGCGTCTGAGGGGCATTAGGGTCAGACCCAGGTGGGATTGGTAGACCGAGCCGAGTAGCAGCCAAAGCCTCGGGGACGGCTTCGAAAGTGACAACAGGGAGACCGTATGTCAGACCCAGCAACGAACTGACGGCACCGCCCAAAGAATGTCCAACCACCCATATGTTGGAACTGGGATATCGCTCAGTCACGTTAGCGTAGAGCTCGCGGGCAGCACCATAATAGCGACTTTCCTCCCTCAAGGCCTTTTTGACGCAGGTATTGTTACAAGCGTATGTCCCTGTAGCACAATCACAAACTTGGTGCCAGGTCCACTGTCCCTGTTGTGCGCAGCAACAACTAAAGAACAAGTTATCGTTAATCTTGTCGTTAGTTGTTGTGCCATCTCCGTCGAAAACAGCTGGAGATGTCCCTTTCAACCCAATGACAACGGTGGAATTATCGTCATCAGCCCAGATATGGCCGCGAAGTCCATCACTTTGCCATCCAAAGTCAGCGCTGCGGTTGAAGGGTTCACCGACGTCCTCCCAGTCAGGACGGGTGTCGGACTGCACGTAGGCATCGGCGGCCATATAGGCTAGGCTCAGTACCGTACCCTTATCGGTGATGTCTGGGGAGGGAACCTCGTCCATTGTCCACGCTGAAGCGTCTAGCACGGCAAAGTACCCATCTTGTCGAGAGCGGGCAACCATGGGGTCTACAGTAGACGGTCGACGATCCACCAGACGCTCAATGGGCCTCCCACGACTTCGTGCCTTAAGATGTGGCAAATCGTGCTCGGGATGTGCACCCTCGGCGGCAAGGTAAACACGAGGTGTGTCGTGCGTAATATCGAGACTGCGGTGGAGTCGGGGGTGACGGTCGGTGCCATGATGATAGATGTGGCGGAGTGTAAAAGTGTGCTCGGCTGGTTGTGGTGATTCTGGATTCGGAGGGACAATCATGGCCGGAGGCGAGAAGATATGTTGTCCAACGGCGACATCTTGGTAACTTTGTGAAGCTCCAGAAGAGAAAATTTGCCAAGAAAATGTGAAGAGAGATAGAAGGAAGGCGGTGCTGGAGTTCCCGACACGAGTTGTTCGCGTTGTGCGGAGTGACAAATTGGACGTGGAAGGCATGGTGAAAGGCGGCTAGATACAGCCCCAAGGATAATCAGTACCATGCGTCTAGAGTCGATCTTCTGGTGCTTTAATCCTAAACAGAGCACAATGTCAAAAAAGTGAAAGAAACCGTCAAGAGTCTCGTATTGCTGCAGATGGTGAGCTCCCAGAAGCTGAGTGGAAGCATGAAGTGGGATTGAGACCAGAAAACCAAGAGGCGATGGCGGCGGCAATGGAGGGAGGGTCTATCAGTTGGGGGCGCATGCGCACGAGTCCATTGTCCATCATCTGGAGACGTCAGACCTGCAGCAGGTCAATAGCGTAATAGCGTAATAGCATAATAAGGTGCGTAGGTACCCAACTTGAGTACAGTAGGTGCACGGAGTACTCTGTACCTCGGTGGAGCTAAAAGCAGTCCGCCCATTTTACAGGCTGCATTCGACCCATGTGACCCGCTGGAGGGTCGCACGTCGGTCACCTTGCCTTGTATGTATTGCAAATGATGCAATCCCATGATCCAGATATGCAAGTGACTTTGTACGCAGCAGCGGAACTTGTCGAGTCTCCAAACCTAACAGGTGGAGAGAAATCGCATGAGAGACTCTGGCCCATCTTGGTGTGAGAAAATCGGCCAGAGTCTCATGTAATTTTTCCTCTGCATGCCTAGGTTCCAAAGCGGCTGGTAATATGTAGTTTGGTAGTACATAGTACATACAGTGCCAGCTTGAGATCGGAGGAGGCCTGCGTGCAGGGGATTGCCCTGACTAAGCAAATCAGTTTAGCTTAAAGTGTTCCCCGATAGCGTGTCGTTTCCCTGTTCCTGGCGCAGATGCGCGTCTCCAGGTTTGTGTACTTCGGCCAATCCTAGGCAACCAACACCAATGCATCTTCACCAAGCCATCTAGAGCTTCGCACATAATATCCGGCTGTCTCTGTGCAAGCGCAACACCACCGCCTCGACTGCATGTTCTCCTTTTCTATTCTTTCTTTTCTGTATCGATATAGCGTCTCTGCGCACATCGCCCAAGATGACTGCAATGTGAGTGGCCCCGAATGTTTCACGCTGATCTCTCCGTTTTCGCGCCCGGCGCATCCTGATTACAAGGTCCTGCCTCTTCCGCCTCCGAACCTAAGCTCCGGGCTTCGTTAGTACCCTTGTGTCAAATCGGAAAGCACATTCACGAGACATTATCCATGATGTAATCTAATTTTTGAATATACAGTGAGAGTTTCGATGGCATTTATCTTGATCTTTCAAAAGAGAGCGGCAAATGCAGATTTGCCGAGACTGGGTTTGGATGGAAACCGTCAAAAGGTGGCGATACCTTCACCCTCGATCAGAGCAATATTGGCGGTGCGCAATGGAGCCGAGCAGCAAAAGGCTACGAGATTCGAATTTTGCAACGGAACTCTGGTATAATCCAGCTCGATGGCTTCCAACAAGAAGACTACGAACGTTTGAGCAAGGTGTTCAAGAATTGGTACAGCACAGTGCTCGAGAACAAGGAACACGCTCTTCGTGGCTGGAATTGGGGCAAAGCTGAGTTTTCAAAAGCCGAAATTACATTCAGCGTGCAGAACAAGCCTGCATTTGAGCTCCCTTACTCCGAAATCGGAAACACAAACCTCGCTGGACGCAATGAAGTCGCCGTCGAAATGTCCCTGCCCCAGGACTCCAACGACACAGGTACTGACGGTCAGCTCGGAGGTGCGCGTGGGAAGGGGAAGAAGGCAGGTGCTGGCAGAGATCAGCTCGTAGAAATGCGTTTCTATATCCCTGGCACAACTACTATGAAGAGGGAGGGCGACGGTGAAGACGGTGAAGACGAAGAGGCCGAAGAGAAGAATGCTGCTACTTTGTTCTACGAGACTCTTATCGAGAAAGCTGAGATCGGAGAGACTGCCGGCGATACCATCGCAACATTCCTCGATGTGCTTCATCTCACCCCAAGGTATGATCGAGGGTCAAGGTCTTTCTCTACGACCAGTGTATGTGCTAAAAATATTTTCTCCCCAGAGGTCGTTTCGACATCGACATGTATGAAGCTTCCTTCCGCCTGCGTGGAAAGACATATGATTACAAAATACAGTACGATGCTATCAAAAAATTCATGGTTCTACCCAAACCAGACGAAATGCATTGCATGCTGTGTATTGGTTTGGACCCTCCTCTGCGACAGGGTCAAACTCGGTATCCTTTCGTTGTCATGCAGTTCAAGAAGGACGAGGAGGTCACCATCGACTTGAACCTCGAAGAATCAGAACTGCAGACGAAGTACAAAGACAAGCTGGACCCTCACTATGAGGAACCCCTCCATCACGTGGTTGCAAAAATCTTTCGTGGTCTGGCCAACAAGAAAATATCTTCTCCTGCAAAGGACTTTATTACGTACGTATATATTTGCACCCCACCTTTTTTTTTTTTCTTCTCTTGTCTCCAAGAGCGAGGAGGATGGATGGCATGGCCTGTGAGACTAATTGAGCAATCCTCAGGCACCGGAGCCAATATGGTATCAAGTGCTCAATCAAAGCCAGCGAAGGTTTTCTGTACTGCTTAGAAAAGGCCTTCATGTTCGTGCCCAAGCCGGCCACGTACATAGCCTACGAGCAGACACAGTCCGTCACATTTTCCCGTGTGGGTGGAGCCGTGTCTACCTTGTCGACATTTGATATCACAGTCGTCATGAAAAACGGCGCTGGCTCTTCTCAATTCAGCAACATCAACCGTGAGGATCTCAAGGCACTCGAGGCCTTCTTCAAACTCAAGGGTCTGCGTGTTAAGAACGAGATCGATGAAGATGCCAACATGCTTGCCGCGGCCTTGCGCGAGCAGGACATGGACGATTCTGACGACGAAGTCGTAGTCAACAAGGCAGACCGCGGCTCAGCCGACGAGGATGAGGAAAGTGTAGACGAAGACTTCCGGGCCGACAGCGACAGCGACGTAGCTGAGGAATACGACAGCGCCCATGATAGCTCCGGCAGTGGTAGTGCCAGTGATGCAGAGAGCGGTGTTGATGCTGACGAAATGGACCAGGATCAAGACGAGGAGGACGAGGACGAGCGGCCGAAAAAGAAGAACAAGACAGGCTAAAAGGGGTGTAGCTGTATAAAAACAGCTAGCTAATGAATGGACTGGATGTAATTATTCGTGCAAGACAAGGAGGGGGTGGAGAGAAGCAAACAAGAAATATTTCTTGTAAATCTAAGCAGTTTCACCACCACAGTTCCAACAATGTTTAGCAGCGTTCTTTCGTCAGAGTACTCCTGATCTAGCTCGTGTACCTAGGTAATTTTATAGCACCAAGTAGAAGGGACCAAGGCTTTCAAGCGTTGACTTCTTTCATGGCAGTAGTTGGATGCAATAATGTGGCCAAGGCCATCTCGGTATTCTAATAATTGACTATGGGCGAAGAGAATAGACGAGCTGTGTTTATGATTCAAGTCGATTCTGCGAGATAGATAGTCTTTTTGATCTGCGTTCGCAGCATGACTCCCAGGAGCCTTCCAACAATAGTATCATACTCATCACTGATAACCTGACTAGTTTCTTGCCTTTTACTAATGTCACCACGCGAGATGAATCATCAATCGAACCATTCTTTGTACAAGAAGTAAGAGCTGTTTGCTCTGCTATACCTGCTTAATCCGATGTGTTTGAAGTTCATCGAGCTACTACATCTTGAAAGCCAATGTTTCTCCAGAAAATATTTTGACGAAAAGTATACACTTCATTTTCGCACACAGCTTCCCAACAGACATGGACATGTTATTCTTTTCCAGCCACGAAAGTCGGGCTTTCCTTTTCCCTAAACCCCTTGTCCGACTATCCCGAGATACGATATGAAAACATACGAAAAAAAAAAGGAAAAACGAACCCGCTACAAAGGGAACGCCACAGTCCGTATCTTGACACTCTGTCAGTTTTTGTAATGCCTTCTCCAATGACGGACATGAGCCCTCTTTTTGGCAACCCACTGCGGCCGGGGGTTGAAAGCACCTGCTCCCTTGTGAAGAAAATGAGATACGAGAAAACCAAACAAACTAAAGCGAGGGGTCCAAGTAATCGATACATCAATGAATAATGATGCAGTACCATACGCCTTCTAAATATTTTCCTTTTCCCCCGAGTAATTGCAATGGGAACGAAAGAAGGTCTAATGCAAAAAGCATGAAATCCACGCTCGCGAGACAAGAAATGTACAAAGGAATGCATTAGAAAGGTATGGACAAAGGCCACTGGCGATTGAATCAGTGGAGCCTTGCTGTGTTGGATGTATAATGAAGTCTTATTTTGTAGTTTAAATATGATCGCCAATTGCCTTGACGTGTGTTCGGGGGAACAATGTGTACTGGCCGACAGGTGGGGGGATTGTGCGCTGAGACTGGTTGTTCGCGCTCTTGGTCTTCGAGGTCGAGAGCATTCCACGGGGGAAACTGGCGCCGGTTCGCCTCGAACCTGAGACTCACTGGCATGGCTCTTGTGATAAGTTTTTTTTTTGGGTCCGGTCGAGGGTGGGAATGGTATCATGTCTGGCACATGGTCCTGGGTCGCGCGACTTGCACCTGCAAACCCAGACTCTTCTTGCACGACATCAGGGGACTGTGTGGAAGGCAATGGTTCCGAATCATCTATCAGTTGCCAGCCATTTTGTTTAGGGAAGTGCTGCTGGCAGTGTGCCGAGCCAACGTGGTCCAGGAGGAGTTGGTCGAGCGGTGTTGTCTGCCGGTAGAATTTGACCGAGATGTGGAATTGGTCGCTGTCGTGGATGTGCTAATTCGATGACCCGTCATAGGGGACGACTTGCTGTTTCCCGAAGAGAACGCTGCATCATCGTGGAATGCCCATCGATCATGGTTTCCAACCATGAATTCATAGTCGGTGTACTCTTGCTTCTTCTCAGCGTGGTGCTGAATAATTTGTTGTTGGTAGTCGCTAGGAATAAGTAATGAAGGCGACAAGGTGAAAGTTTGAGACTCTCTGAACGTCGAGATCCCTGAAGACCGTTTGGATTCTTTCAGACTAATTGGATAAGGAATATTTCTATCACTGCGCGGCAGAGAGAAGTTGTTTGGAACGGCCGAGTTGGGAGTGATGGCCTCGGTTCCCAATTGAGTTGAGCTGTTATTGCTGGATGAACTCAATGACGGAGCGTCTGGTGCTGTAGAAGAGAATGAGGCCTGCCTATTAGGCGACATTGCATGGCGCTTTACTCCTGGTCCAGCTTCGAAGAGCGCTGGCACAGTGGCAGGTAGAGTGTTGCTGTCTCTGGAAGTGTCAAGGGATGGTCTATCCCATTGATAGTCGCAATCAGCTTCTGCCTCGTGCTCATAGCAATAGTCAATCAAGTCTTCCCAGCTCTCCCGTGTTGGAGTGCCTGAATGAACAGGACTCTGGGGATCTGCCTGAACGAGTCCATTTATTCCAATGATGCCCAAGGCGCCTAAAGTTTCCGACGTTCCACTTGTTGGTCGGTGGGATTCAACCAGACACCGCAGCATGGGCACGGACTGACTACCCCGAAGAGAAGAGTTGTTGCTGGCGAGGCTCATTCCGGACCGTCGTGACAGGCCATGATGCTCCTCCTCTTCTGGAACATCTGGTAGAGCTGTATCATATACGAGAGCCGTGGACATTGTGAGCGGCCACGTTGAGTCACGAGCTCCTGGTATGACACATGAGTACCGCTTCTCTTCTGTTGATGAAAGCTGTTGCCCATCCTGTGCAGCATGGATGGCTTCGTACGAACCAAGTTCCTCAGTCGAATGACCTCGGGACAAACTAGGGCTGAACAAGGAATGCTGGGTGACCTCGCTACTAGTCGGAGAATCGATGGGGATCACCGAACTAGCTGTTTCCGACATGTCTTGATAGTCGGGTTGGCGACTAGACACCCGAGGAGGCGGCAAAGGGCCAAAGGACGAAAGACAATCTAGTTGCTGTGTTGGAGACCGTGGAGGGCGAGGAGGGCGAGGAGGGGCTTGCGACTGACTCTTGCGACGTTTCTCCTGAGGACGAATGTGCTTGAGTAACCGGCGAGGCCCTGAAGCAGGAGCAGTATGACGAGGGACCAGAGGTGGGCGAGTGCTATGCCTAGACGAATGTTTATCATTGAGTTCTCCCATCGACTCCGACGACAGATTGTAAGGTAGACCGCACGATATGCCTCCGAATCCGTGAGTCGGGGTGCTAGTCAGCCCCTCTGGAATTGTTACAGGGAAGGCTTCATTACTCGCATTCTCGCATTGCGTGTGCGCAACATGTTGAAAGTTGAACGGGCCTGATATGTGTGGTCGTTTTGGGGCGACTTCATCGCGACACGGCCTCCTCCTGGAGAAGATGGACGGTATGATTCTTTCTTTTCCACCAGACACGGGACTTTTTTCAGCGGCAATATCCCCCGAATACACGGAGCTGGCTGCCGAGCTGTGAGCACTGCTTTCGGGTTTTGACTTGCCATGGCGATGGAAGAAGCCTCTTCCAAAGTTGTGTATGCTACTTGGTCGATCCCGGGAAGGACAACTGCTGTCATTCGATCGGACTGAAGTCTTTCGGACGAGAGAAAGATTGTACAATGCCAAATCCCATGGTAACCGATCAGAGGGAGCTAGGGAGGATATGGATGATGACTCGGACGAGGCAGTCTTATGGCCATGGTGTCTTTGTAAGTGAGAATCCCGCTTCATTTGCTTGGTGAGCTGCCTCAACTTCTGGGGAGAAGGAGGACTGTCCACAGCAGGTCCAAGAAAATCTGCTAAACTGGAACTCGAAAGCTGCTCCATCAACCGCGATTCGGATGGTGAGTGATGTTGTGAGGAAGAAGTGGAGGGTCGCGCTGCCTCTGGCTGTTTTTTTTTTTCGAGACCCGAGTGGGGACCGCATCGTGGTACCCAGCGTACATACAGGCCAACCTTGACAGGGCCAGGGGGTAATAGAGGGCGACGATAAAGTTCGTGCTCTCCCCTGCTGCCTGCTACCTGCTGCCTGCTGCCTGTCTCCGATGCTCGCCCTGGATTGCTATGGAAGGTGGAGTTGGGAAAGTGATCGATCGGCATCACAGCAGGCCGTGAGCGTGGAACCCAATAAGTCCGTCTTCAGTGTTCACAGATGATCCTTGGGGAAGACTCAATTCGCAAGGCAAAACAGACTTGTGGAAGAAGTCGTGGGGTTTATATTAGGTGACAAGCCACAGCCAATAAGAAAGAAGTTTGTCGGGGGCATGAAGCAAACTTGGAACAATTTGGGCCGTCAATGTGACCCTATTAGCAAGGAATTCCCACGAACCCCAGAAGCAGCAGCAAGCAGCAGTAGCGCCAAGGGTGGGTGGTGGTTGTATGTACATATGGACATGCGACCTTGGATCCGGGGCGGTGGAAGAGGAGGGTAGGAGGAAGGCCTTTGTTCCTGCGGTACTTCTAAGAAACAAGTCGGTGGGAACAGCAGACTGTCGGTAAATGGAAGGCGCCATTGACGATTGAGGAAGGATCTGTGACCTGTGTGTGTGTGTGTGTGTGTGGACATGGGCAACAATGTTCACGTTGGAGGTGTCGATGTACGACCGAGGTAAATGATGTTTTGGCGACTGACCGAGTTTTCAAAGGCATACCATAACTGCTATCGTCCTCATCTACTCCGAACTAATCTCTTTCTTCGTGTTTTATTAGACTAATAAAGATGCCGGCCTCGTCTTCTAGGCAGGAGGACTACGTAATAGTAGGCACGGTGGCAGGTTTACCCTTGCCCAATACTATTAATTAGTATTTACCCTTTACCCTACCCGAAACGTGGGGGGGTGGTTCCATGCCTTCCTTGCCCCTTGCCTACAACATTAAAGCTCCAGGTTCCCATGCAGGTACGCTTGTTGAGTGGCCGCGGAACTCTGCATTGGCGGCCGTAAAGTGTCTGGTGCACAAAAATTGGCTATTCTATTCTACGTGTACGGAATATACTCTGCGTGATTTGCAGCTTTTGCAAGCTTTGCAAAGCACCGCTTATCGTATCCAGTTCTTGCCCGTTTTGTATTGGCTGAATGCTGATATTGAAACAGCAGGGGTGGAAATGAAAATGGCCAGGCATGGAGCTGCGCGGAAAGAGACCATACGTGTACGGAGTACTACTTGCACAATACCAGACAAGATTTTTCGTATTTGGCTGGTATTATGTAGTACGGAGTAGAAGTCGACTAGAAGCTAGACATGCAACCAGGCAGGCACAAGCGAAACAAAGCGCTGATCTCCTTAGCCTTTTCACACCTGTGGGTCTATGGGCCCCCACAACCCCCCCCCCTGCCACGAGGTCAGAGACCGCGTGCATAGGTACGTATTCCTTATTAGGATAATCGATAAGTGTGATGCAGCAGTATGTATGTACAGAGGAAAATTGCTAGTACAATAAATAGCATAATCTATACGGAGTACAAAAACAAATGTACTTCCAATCCACTTTTATTCCATTGGATACAGACCCTTGTTGACGTGACTCCACAAGGTGAAAAAAGGCTAAGGAGATACAATGAAGATCTGGTGCCTTCAAGCCAACAGCCCAGGTTGCTGCCATCGGAAGCAGGTCCACACTCATCCCCACCACAGCTTCTCGCTCCAGGTTCGACTCAACAATAGCTCCGCCCCATTGGTCGTTCCTGTCAGTGTCTAGTTCTTCCTTGTAGCCTCTGGGGGTCTATTGAAAGACTGGCGAGTGTGTCGAAGGGCGTCGCAGGAGTATCTGCGTGGGCTTGTTCGGCAGGGTTTAGACTTCCCAGGTTTGCCCTGATTAAAGCAAGATACGGGCTGTCGGTTCGCGGTGAAAGAAGGGGTCTATTACTCTACACGCGAGCGACTTCCGCCGTGTCCGATTTCGATCCAGCATTATGGATAATATCCGGTGGGAAAACCTTAATACGTCTTAATATGGGTGTTAACCACGCGAGTAATAATGACTTGTTTAATGCGTACATTACAACCTCTGAATTATTTTACAAATCTATATAACAGGGGGATAGCGAGCTAATTAGGCGTTAATTAGGACTGGGATAGATAGGGACTAAAACTAGCAAGTACCTAAAATTGTTTGTAATTAACGAAGAACCTAATGTATTTGCTGCCCTACGTGGGACAAGTAAATTTGTAAAATACGTAATTCAGGGGTTGTAGTGTATTCTTTTACTACACGGCACAATAGGATCGGGCTACAACCCGTACGACGCGCGCTGACATCCGCCATGGCCCCGTAACACAATAGACCAAAAGATCCGCCAATGCTAGCCGCTGCTAACATTGCACCTTACCGAGTTCAATTTCTTTATTTCTATGGTTCCTCTGTGGGCCCCGTGCACAGCACCTCACATTTATATGAGTACCTAAACGCGCAGTAGTGTTAAGAACTGGCCTTAGGGCTGCTGCTCGTAAGCGTTCCAAATAGTAATATTATCCTTACAGGAGAAGAAAGGAACTAAGCTAGAGGTTACATAGGATTCGCCTTTATACCGTTATATGTGTGGGTTATGCGTGGCTTACGCATAGCCCTAACCTAGCTACGCATAGCCCGTGGCCTTTACGCACCCTTTCTAGATCTAGGATTAACCTAAGATATAACCTAAGCTTCTAAGCTTAAGTCTATAATATACCCCCTTACTTAGGCCTTTCCCCCCTCCTTTTTTTATAGTTATTAAGTTATAAGTAAGTAATATATATACGTAGCTATTATTATGTGGTTATGTTAGGCCCTACGCGGGGCTAGTGCATAGCCCCCCTAGTAAAACTATAAGTAAGTGGCGTGTTACGTGGCTAGCGTTATATGTATATATAGGGCCTATACAGGTCTTATGTATAGCCTAGTAGGCTAAAAAAAATTTTTCCTTATAGGCTACCCTACCCTAGCCTATTAGAAAATAGCCTTCCTTACTAACTCTTCCCTTTATAACACTAACCTAATGTATTTCTATATTATTACTAGCTAATATTATGCTTTACCTGCCTAGCTACCCTTACTTCCTCTTTATATATTATTCTTTACCTATTAAATTCCCTTTTCTTCCCCTAGCTATTATTTATTCCCCTAACCCCTCTATAGCTAATTATTTAATATCCCCTCTTTACCCTTCTCTAAAGTAAGTATATAGTTATAACTCCTTAGTACTATTATTAGAATATAAATACTCCTATATATTCCCTACTCTTTTCCCTTTTTCTTCTATTCTATACCCTTATTTCCTTTATCTTATTAGTTTTCTACTACTTACCTTAATTAAATTATCCTATTAATCTCCCTTTTTACCCCCTTTTTATACCTAGTCTACCTATTATTATATCCACTACTATTACCTTAGGCACCTCTATTATTACTACTACTAGTAATACTCCTCTCCCCTTACTACTACCTCCCCCTCCCTCTAAAAAACTAAACTACCTTAGTAATTATATCCTAAAGGGTAATTCTAATAACTCTAATAACTCTAATAATAAGAAGTAAGAAGTTCTATGTATTTAATATATAAATAATCTTTATAATAAGGGGATATAAGAGTATATCCTAAGGTCTTGTTAGGCCTATTTACCCTATTAGCATGCCTATTATTTATATAGCTAGAAGCTATATTTATATTTAGGTAACCTAAAGCTATAATATATATATAAGCACTTAATAAACCTTTTAGCTGCTAGTAAAGCTATTAAGACTTTAGCTATAAAGCATACTACTTCTAAAAAGGAATACTATACTATCCTAATAAAAACTTTTATTTACTATTAAAAATATTTTAATACTATTTTAGCTATTACCTAAATTAATCCTATTATAGTAATACCTCTTTTATTATTCCCTACTAGTATAGCTTATGCCTAAAGTATTACTAAGTTATAGGCCCTTACCCTAGCCTAGTAAATATCTCTTACCTATTATAGTAGTAATATAGTAATAGAGTTTTTCTATAGTATAGCTATAATAAATAAGAATCTATCCTATATTACCTTTACTTAGGAGACTACTATTACTAAGTAGTATATATTTAATAAGGCCCTTATCTACTAGCTAAACACTACCTATAATTATTATCCCCTAGGATAGAACTAGAATAAAGTAACTAACCCCTCTCCCTTACTCCCTATAGCTTAATTTTTTTATTTTTTTATATAGTAAAATACTAGCTTTAGGCTATGCGTATAATAGAGGAAAACAGGATTTACTATGCTTTAGTAGTTAAATAAAAACATAATTTCTTAGGCCTATTATATATTATTATATCACCCTATTATACTTTAAATCTATCTAGTGCCTCTATATCTTATATACTTTCTAGCGGTTCCTAAGTTAGCTATATATATCCTTTTTACTTAACTAGTATATCTTATCTTAACCCCTATTCTCTTATATTTTTAGCTATAAGTATCTCTTTTACCTAATACTCTAAGAGATTAGGGTTAGTATCTATTATTATAAGTTCTAGTAAGGAACATTTATTT
>AMDK01000446.1:0-20643 GCA_000309355.1 Epichloe gansuensis var. inebrians E818
TTAGTAAGGTTTAAGTAACTCCCTTTCTCCTAGTAATAGTTAATTTATCCTTACTATAGTATTTAATAGTGTTTAATCTTCTTAGCTAAACTTTACCTAGTAATATATCCTAATCCTATTAAGCTAGTATAATATAGTATTTTACTAGGGCTAAGATTCCCCTAGTTATAATCTATAGATAGGTATATAGAGTAATTAGGTATTTAGTATTATTTACTATATAAATAAATTATTATTCCCTAAGCTAGACTACTAGGAATCTATATTTAGTTAGATAATCTTTGCTTATAAGTTTAATACTAAACCCTCTATTAATTAAGATAGAATTATACTAATATCCCTTAATATAAGTAGTAATATAACCTAAAGTAGTTATTACTTTACTATCTAGTTTTATAATATTATTCTAAGTTATTACTATATTTACTATTCCTAATAATATATTAGACTTATATAATAGGTAAACCACTTCTTAGTATAGTTTTATAAGATTTATAATTAGGAATTTTATTCTCTTATTCTTTATCTTTCTATAATACTATATTAGATAGCTAAGTTATTAATAAATAATTAGGGCTAGCTAGAGTAACTAGAGAATACTAATAGAAACTATTATATTTCTAAGATATCTTCCTAAGTTAAAAGCTAGAACTTAGTACTCTTTTATTACCTAGATCTTTTCTAGTTCTAATCTTTATCTAGGAGGTAAAACTTCTTTTAGGGCTATATCTTTTATAATTACTTCTTAGGGTTAAACTAAAATACCTAGATTCTAGGATAGTCCTATAATTCTATCTAAGTATAGTTATAATATAGGTAGTAATCTCTTAAACTTCTCTATACCTATTTCCTAGGGTAAACGCATTATATTAGGAGATAAATAACTCTAAGATTCCCCTATTTCTTTAGAGTCTAGGATTTCTTTAATCTAATATTACGTTTATTTATCTAAAATAATACTTAGCTTAATAGCTAGTTTAGTAATTCTTTTATTCTATCTATGCGTTAGTACTAATTTAAAATCCTTTCCTTTTCTCTTACCCTTTACTATAATATAGGATAAATTAACCCTATTCTCCTCTTAGATATAACTTAGGGGCTAGTAGTTAGGTAATATTATATTAAGGGCAAAAAGCTTATATTTAGAAATAAAACTAATAAGGGGGATTAGCTTACTATTTAATCTACTAATATAGTTTAATTAAACTTAACTATTTAATTCTCTTCTCTAGTCTCTTTTTATTTAGAGTCTATCTTATATTTATCTTTCTTAGTATTTCTTAAAATCTACTACTAAGCCTTTATTCTTTTATAGATAATTATACCCTATATATCCCTATTCTCTATATAAGAAGTACTAAAAGAAGTCTAGATCTTACTAATCTTTATCTTATTTAGTAGTAGTAAAAGACTTCTTAGGAGACTAAGGTAAATTATTACTAGTATATCTCCTATATCCTGGTTATCTATATAGTTTACCTAATTCTCCTATAGCCTAGGCTTAGAATACTTTAAGTTAGTAAATAAGTTTAGCTATTTATTTATCCTTTTTAGCCTAAGCCTTAGATACTACCCTATCCCTTTTTACCTATTCTTCTATCTAGATATAGATAGGGTCTAAATAATCTATTATCCTAGAATCCTTACTAAGTTATAAGATTTTCTTAGATACTAATAAGTAATAGTTATAAAGAATAACTTTAAGGTCTAATATAATAAGATCTTAGGAGGCTATTCCCTATATTTACTTATTAGTTATATATAAATAATTTACTACTCTCTCCTATAGTTAAAGATCTAAATCTCTATTTACTATATATATTATAATTTTATAAAA
The DNA here is from genome assembly GCA_000309355.1 of Epichloe gansuensis var. inebrians E818. NCBI lineage: Eukaryota > Fungi > Ascomycota > Sordariomycetes > Hypocreales > Clavicipitaceae > Epichloe > Epichloe inebrians. The sequence goes on from AMDK01000446.1 coordinate 1,838, forward strand.
AGGACTTATCTTATTTCCGCTCTTACTTTTAAAGCTAAATATTCTACCCTTTAAATATAGGTATTTAGTATTTCTCCCTTTTCTCTTATAAAATAATATATCTCTTATTAAGTAGTAACTTTAAGAAGTAGATTAGGTTTCTTAAACTTCTTTATAAACTTATTCTTAAGAATATTCTATTTATAATCTTTATAGTCTAAGTCTTTATACTAAGTTATAGCCTTTCCCCTTAAACCTTAAGTAAAGTTATACTAGTATTTTAGTGTATTCTAGGATATAAGCTATATTTACTATAGCTAAATAGTAGTTTATATAATCTTAGGCTAGTCTATCTCTTAGATATCTAGAGAAAGTTATGCCCCTAATATTATATATTATTATAGGTAAAGGGGATTAAAATATATTTAATATTTATCCTAAATTACTAGTATTAGCTATCTTAGATAGTTTAAGGGATAATATTAGGAATTAGAGTAGAATATTATTAGAGCGGGAGGATAATTAAATTAAAGGTAATTTAGAACTTAGATAAAGATAGAATAGGGAAGTTCTTTCTAAGTCTAAGTCTAAGTCTAGCTCTAGGTTAAACTATATCTAGGTTTAGAGTAGTAATAGGTTTATAAATAAATCTTAGAAGGGTAAAGGAGAAGAAAAATAATTCTATGTTTAGTTAGTAATTATTAGAAGATAAAATAGACTTTTTAATAAAATTTAAAATAAGTTATAATAGACTCTAATTAAAATAGAATAGGAGGTTAAACTTAAAACTTACTATAATAAAGTTCTCTTAGTCTACCTTCTCTCTCTAAGAAAAAGGAAAAAAAAAAGATAAGTCCCCTAGGACTAGTAAAAACCCCTCTCTCTTACTTCTATTATTTCCTTCTACTATTCTAATTACCTAATATTATATGCTTACTATTCTTATAATAACTATATCTTTAAGCCTTCCTATTTCTTTCCTATTAGCTAATTACCTAGTATATAGTATAGTATAAATAAAAAAAATTCTTATAGTACTAATATACTAACTAATTAGAAGCTATAATAAGTAATAAGGTAAAGTTAAAAGTAAGGAATAATAGGTCTAAAGGGGGGGTAGGTAGTCTATACACTCTCTCTTAGAGTATAGTAGTATAATTACTCTAGTAAGCTAAAGTTTTTAACTCTAAGAGGTACCTTAAAGCTAACCTTAAAGTATAAGGTTTAATCTCTATATCTAGTGGTATCTAGCGTATTCTCTCTTAAGCCTATATTTACTATAATATATAGTATTCTTCTATAATACTCTATATTAGTAACACTAGTCTAATCTAGTATAGTAATAGTTATTATTAATAAATAAATTCTAAATCCTAATTAATTTATTATAGTTTCTTAGTATTCTTTTTTATATAATATAGTAGTTAAGTTATTAAAATAATACTTTACTTATATAAAGATTATAAAGTCCTTAGTATTTACTATATTATATAAGTATAGCTAGTAAATACGGATTTCTATGCCCTATTTCTAGGACTTAGTATTAATTCTATTACTCTAAAATTACTTAAGGTTAATCTTAGTATCCTATAGTATCTAGTTATAGCTTATCTCCTAGGCAATTTCTTCCTTTTACTAAGTCTAAAAAATACTAACTTCTAGGAATTAATTTCCTAGTTTATTTAGGGATTCTATAGTTCTTTAAAGAGATCTAAAGTATTACCTTATCTAGCTATATCTAATCCTAACTAAAGATTTTACTAGTTTGAAATTCTAATTTCTAGGGTATAGTTTCCTACCTTATTTAGGATTTCTATAGTCCCTTAAAAAGCTTTAAAGTATTATATTATCTTATTATATCTAACCCTAACTAAAGGTTCTAACTTTATTGCCACCGCTAGTCTAGTTATTCTATTATTATTAGTTAGTATAATTTTTATTATTCCTCTATCTAGTTCCTAGGTCTAGATCTATTTTTAACTCTATTCTTATTCTATCCCTATATTATTAGAGTATTTTCTATCCTATTACTCCGGTAAGTATAATAAAGTCCTATAGTTCTTTATTCTATTCTCTAAGTCCTATAGTCCTTAGTAACCTTTACCTTATTAATCTAATCTAGTCCTATCTATAATTAGGATTATCTCTTATCTATTATTAGCAACCATAGCTCTATAGACTTATGCTTAATTTAATTCTAATCTTATCTATTTCTAACCATAGCTATACTTTAGTGTGTATCTCCGTAGAGATTCTCTAATCCTCTATTATAATTATAATTATTTTTTTGCCTATTTAATCGCTATTTAATTCGTAGTCTCTTATTTTAGTTAATTATGATCCTTTAAGTAAAATTCTAAGATTATTAAAGCACTATTAAGTCCTAGTCTTATTACTATAAATAATAACCTAATTAATAGGGGTAATAATAGATGTTGTATTCTCTAGTAGCCTAGCTAGCGATTCTCCATAATAATAGCACCTGATATTACCTAAGCCATTTCCCCACTCAACAGAGGGTGAGGCTTTTCCTTGTGTCTGTGGCTTATTAAGCACGTGCACGCCATGTAGACTTTTCCACACCCGCTCCTCCCACAATCCCCACCCACAATCCCCACCCACACCAAATACGCCACTCCGTCCACGATGCAAAAAGCCAAAACTCAAATAAGCTCAGCCAAGACTTCAGGACCCCTTTACGGATTACACTAGCCGCTTACGATGCTGTCCGCCAACTTCTACTCAACATATCAGCAGTATAAGCGTGACACCAACGCAGTTGCTTCATGGCTCGCCTCTACGGCCAAGCAGCATGGATATGATGGCCAGATCGGTACACCGCTGAGTCGCGCTTCAACTTCAACCAGGAATGCTGCGCCGCCGTCCAGCAGCCGCCCAAGGGGCAAGGCGCGCAAGCTCGCCAACCAGCAGCAGCAGCAGCAGCAGCAGCAAGGGTCTGGCTCGACGATGGATTCAAACTCGAAAAATGCCTCGGACCAGCAGCCCCAGCAGCCCCAGCGGACCGGCCCTGCCTATGTGCTGGCCGTTCGAGACTTTGTCCCCCTGGGCCAGTTCATCGCCAAGAAACTGGACAATCTGGCCAAGGTACCGTCTCACTTCCGGGCCTCTTTGACCCGCGTCATACGTGCCAGACGAGGGTTCATGAGCCTCTACGGAAAAGCGACCCAGGACGGTGAGAATGCAAAGACAAATCGAACACATACGTACTTTGTCACTGTTCTGGAAACCGTCTATCATATCCTGGTACCCGCCGAGTCCAGGGTGAATCTGAAAGCAGATGTGGACATGGCCGTGCTCACATCAGGCATGTCCGCTCTCAAGAGCAGTGAGCATACTCATGCCAACCCCTTCGGAGTGCTTCCGATTTATGAGCCGTCCGAGGAGTTTTTGAATGCACCCGAAGTGCCTGCCTCCTCCTCGACGGATGATGACAAAGACAAGCAGCACTTGCTCTACACAGTCGAGGAAGACGACTCCGAATTCGAGTGCAAGTTTGCCTTTGCCATGCTTTTACAGGACCTGATCAGCCTTCGCCAGGAGGTAGCCGCCCTGTGGCAAGCATATGATGATGGCGGCATCAGCCTCGCAGCAGCAGCTACCAGTGCGAACCTGGCTGTCGAGCTTGCGCGAGCCATGGAGGAAGAGATCAGTCCGCTCCTGGAAAGACATGGTGGCGCCTTGACGGTCTTGTCCGAGTTCTTCGCTGCCGCTTGCGTGGCCGCTGGTCATGACCCCACGGCCAAGGCCCGGCCAAAGGACGACATGAATTTTGCTTGTTACGACTTGGGATATGCCCTCTTCCACAACGTCGCCTCCATAATGTATTCGGTTGCAGGCGTTGTGTCATACGATGCCACCTCCTTCCCTCGGTACTCGGGCGCTTTTGGATACTACGACCCACAACAATCAAGCGTAATCGTGCAAGATGGGCTCGTTGGATTTCGCCAACAGTGGGCCCAAGAGAAAGCAGCTCTCTTGGAGTTGGTGCCAAACCTGTGTCTGTTGACAGACACCTTCCAAAGCTTCCCCATCTTGGATGAGTTCACTCGCGGACTGAGTCTCTTGATCAAGACAAAGAAGGTCCCTTTATGGCTCTGCTTCGCGGGACAGAACTATTTGGACACGCTTCGTATTCTAGGACCCAAAGTGGACAAGGGATATCGTGAATTGAAGACGTTCAGTCAAGAGACGGTTGCGCTCGTGCAGCACGCCGTGGCCAAGGCTCCCGGCACAGCATCCAAGAGAGATTTAGAGGAGATTGAGCGTATAGCCACGATTGAAAATGGGGGTTCCGACATCTTCACCCTGATATGGGATGCCGCGAGAGGCCGAAGAAGAGGTGAAGCCGTGCGGCGTTGCAACTTTTTCCAGCACCACCCTCTCTTCTGTGGTCTCATGATTCACTACGTCCGCTCGCGGCTTCACCAAGCCGGCGTGGCATATACGGCAAAACCAGGAGCGGCGATGCATTCAGTTCAACTGTATGCTGCTGTTCAGCAGCACCAGCAGCAAAGGGCGAAACAGGCTTCGTCCGAAGAGGAAGCCTTGCAATGGACGCTGCTGGACCAGCTACTTGACAAGCAGGGACCACAGGCATTCTTCGTCGGTTCGGAAACGCCTTCCTCACCGGAGGCTCACTTCAAAAACTACTGCATGAGCCGCCAAATCTCGCCAGCCAACTGGCTTGCCGCCGCGAATCGTCGTAAAGGCAAAAAGGGAGAGGTCCCCGTCAAGATGTCGGGCGCGGGCGTGCGAGAACTGAAATTCTCCGGGCGATTCTCGCTGCTCTGCGCACATCGCATGGCAAAACAGGGTGCAAATGGCGGCCTGGTGCGCGCTCCGTGGGATGTGGAATACGTGCAGCAGGCCCTCGAAGCACAAGGGCACTTGGCGAAGCCACGGGTCGTCGGAAGGAACAAGAATGCCAACAAGTCTGGGACCACTTCGTCGTACCACCCTTGGGCGCTTGTCCGCTGTGCTGCTGACGCCGTTGATCAAGAGGTGTCAGACGTGACGTTTGACTACTTTGCCGTGCACCAGGCGGCGAGTGAGTTTCTCCAGCATATTCACGACCACGTAGCTTTGCCTCTGCTCCGTCCTGAAATGCGCCCCCTGAACCCTGTGGATGCGGTAGGTTTCGTCTTCTCCATCGCAGCAGGGTCACTGGAGCCGTCCGAGGGAGGAAACGAGGTCGTTTTGGACCAGGTTGCGCGAGAGATGCGTGCGTTTTTGGATTCACAGGGGGCTGCAACGATGCGTTTGGCGGCGTAGCTTACATGACTTGTTTTTTTTTTTGGATAATATAGTCGGTCAGAGAACGCAACCTCATCTGGAATGCATCTCGACAGGCGGCTGCAGGATTCGCCAAGTCGTAATTCTCCTGCTTGCGCAATCCAGAGACATGTGCCATTGTTGTAGGTGCCCAAGACGCCCAGTATTTCACCAAGTCTGGTCGTTGTGCTACCGCGTGCGCAAGCCCAGAACGTGCAAGAGAGCAGCAATTGCCTTTTATTATGACAGAGAATGACTTGATTCTATTGCTGGATTCCGTCCAGACCAGACCCCGATACTGCTTCTCGCCCGGGACACTGTCTCCGTGATCCTGAACTGGGCTTGGAGGGATCATCTCCCTCAAATCACCATCTCGGAAAGTGGCAAGTCTTCTTTGCCGATGACGTCGGCCATGGTAGCCAGAGTTGGGCACTGAGTTTGGCGGAAGGAAAGAAGATGGATACGCGTTCTTATTGGGGAATACGGAGTAGATGACGAACGTATTAATGAATAATGATATATACATGAGCAACAGAGCTCCGCGGAAATAAACAAATGTCTCGACTCTTCGGAGTGCAAGGCTGTAAACCTCGCTTTCTTGGAGGCTCGTAAGATCCCTTGCATGGGCGGAACCTCGAAGAGTCGAGGTGAGCGATGCAAAGATCAATCTCACTATGACCTGGTATCATGCAGCTCTCTGACCTGTCATCAGATCGAACAAACAATGCTCAGCTGCTGCCCCAGTCATGGCAGTCAGGCAAGTACCTAGCCCATTGGGGGTCGATCCCAGCGTTTCATGGCTGCCCCCGAATAAACGACGCTTTAGAGAGTGCGTCCGCCTGCAAGTTCCAGATACTCCTTCCCCATTCAATGAGTTTGGGCCCGAAATCACTGAGCATTTCATCCACGTCCGCTTCGGTATCCCCTACCAGCCGGGCATAATCTTCCTCTGAGCCGAACGTGGCTACTTGCCAGACTGCTTTCCATCTCCCAATCGCCTCCGAGGCCAAACGATGCTGACTCTGCACTCCGGCCGCAACCATGTAAAACGAAGACCTTGTAGAGTGGCCGGCCTTGGGTTTCAAGAGCTTTACAGACGAAAACTTTTGGAAATCCCACAAGAGCTTGGCAGTCCTCCAAGCGTCGAGCTTGTGCAAAAGAACAACCATGGTGCCTCCTGGTCTCAGATGCTCAAGGCCAAGAGCCAACTGCACGGTTATCAACCTCGCCGCCTCTGTTTTGTCCCGATACGGGCTCCTGACATGGGCCCTCAACGTCTGACCGTCACAGATGGCCAGATCGAAAAGCTGAACACCCGTGAGCTGGCGGGCATGAAAAGCATCGGCGTCGGGATGTTCTGGTGGAATGGTATCGATCCCCATGTCTTCGGCCAGCATGGTGATATCCAAGAACCGTTTCTCAACGCTGAGGCCCTCTGGCAAGAGGACTTTGTGTCCTCCCATGGAAACTGGCAAACTGAACGCTAAAGCGCTGGATCCCGGGTTGTGGCGCATTGACGTTTCTAGGAAGCCTCCCGGAGCCATGCACAAGTCGAGGATGCGGACTTCACTCGCATGCTCTCGGCCCACGAAAAAGGCATTGGTAGACCGGTGTAGCTCCAGCCCGATTCTTTTCATAAGAAAATAGAAAAAACGAGCCTTCCTGTCGTCGCGTTTGTCGGCATTCTCCCGTTGCTTTTGAAAGTGGGCATCTCCCTCGGGGTTATTCCATCCCTGTATTAGAAAGACGGTCAGGTAAGCCTGGTAGATGGCAATATTTGAGGGGCTCTGACGCCCGAGTATATTATTACATGTGCACCTACCATTTGCCGAAGATCCGCGACTCTCCGGAACTCTGGACTCCTTTCAAGCAGATATAATGCGATGATTTTATTTGGCCGTTGATGTAGTTGCTCAATGGCATCGGGTGCTTCACCGGTTTGCACTGGCTGTGCAAACACAGCGTCGGGCACATTCATCTTCTCTTGGTAGCCGCGCCTCCAAGTGTCCATACACTACCACCGAAGATATATGTTCTTTCCGCGGAACCAAAAAAAAACAACGCATGCGACAGGTTATTATTCAACAACTAGCCCCCTTGAGCGCCTGTTGAATATGCGGAATGATACACTTGAGTGATGATATGAAATCTATATCGAGCCAAGGAATCCATGAAGGGAAATGGAGGCCATATATTAGCTTCCGCAGATCTGTCGGCAAACGAGGTGAGGCCTCGGGTCTAAACAAGAGCAAAGAGGCCTCAAAAGCGATAACAAACGCGATATCCGTCCATGCCGGAAAGGGTTGTCGACCAATAGTAGACCTATGCAATAACGGAAAAGGAGTGGCCGGCCGTATATGTAAGTGGTGCCCAAGATGTGGGTGGGGCTGCTTTCCGTTTTACATATTCGCCTCCCAGGCAGGTGCGTAAAGTGCCGCAATGGCCGATTCAGTCGCGCTTCAGTCCAATTCTGCCCGTCTTTTGCAGACCAGCTGCTCCAAGCACAGTGCAGAGCATCATGAAGCCAAACATGATCCAGAAACTAGCTCTGAGTCCCTCCATGACTGCAGACGCCTTGTCACTTGCGCCACTGTTCTTGGTCACGAGCGTAGACACAATCTGCATCACGGCCACGCTCAGAGCTTGGCCAAACTGAGAGGCCGTGTTGAAGACGGCGCCTGCCAACGCCTGAGTGTCATCGGGAAAGCTATCCGAGATGATGATGAGACCTACCGTGAAGAGCACATCGACGCTCACGGGGGCGAGTAATTGGGCCACGAATGCATTGGCCCAATACGGAGATCGGACCCGGATCACGGCCATGAGAAGGGGAGCAACAGCACACAGTGTGGACGAGATGGTGACAATCCATAGCGCCGGTATCCTGTCGACGAACAAGCCTGTGCTGAAATTGAGAATGACGCCTACTACCAGACTCGGCAGTATTCTGACACCAGTTTCAAGAGCAGAGAGGTGCTGTACTTCCTGGAAGCTGAACGGGATGCGTTAGACAAGAATGGGTCGACCAGACCAAACCCACGGGGGCCTCACAACAACAACAACTTACAACAAGCTTGCAAACAGTTCCATTGCTGTCGTGACTCCAAACGACAGCGCTATCATACCACATACGCTGGAGAAGGCAGTGTTTTTCCAGAGTGAGTTTGGTACCAGAGCCGGTTTCCCAAGGCACACTTGGCGGTGGACCCAGCCAACGAATAACGGCAATGCGATGGCGATCATGCAGACGAATGCGATGCTTTCTGCTTTTCGAATCTTGTGCACATCCGTGCTCAGAATGCTTCATGCCTACGAGTCAGTGCCATGAGCTCCATTCCCAACCGTGGTCTGTACTTACGCCAACAAGTACGACAGCAAGGCCATGAACGTGGAGGCCAACAATGCCCCAACCCAGTCGACTTTCTCTCGAAAGTTGTGCAGAGCCTGCTTCAATGTTTGCTCATGATGGGACTTTGGCAAAGCCCACGTTGCGACAGCAGACAAAACGAGCGTCAAGCCTCCGTATATATACCATGCAGCTCTCCAGCCGATCAAGTCTTGAAGAACGCCACCAAGAACCAGTCCGAACGAGAAGCCAAGAGGCTGGCTCAGTCCAAGGCAAGAAAAGGCAAAGTTTCGAGGCCGTCCACGGGGAAGAGTGTGTGTGACAATGGCGACGGAGGAAGCAAGATGCATGGCAAAGCCAACACCTTGAAGAGCCCGCATCGCAACTAATTGAGGACCGGTCTTGGCCGCACCGGCTCCCAGAATGAAGGCACCGCTGAGTACACCACCGGCAAGATTGACAGTCCTGGGGCCAATTGCGTCTGCTATGGAGCCGGCTAGCAACAGTGTCGACGCATTCGCCAGACTTGGAACAGAGGTCGGCCAAAGCGCCAGCGACTCCGGCAAGTTGACGTCGGCGGCAATCGTGGGCAAGCCAACAACAACAAGTCCATTGACTGCACTCGAGGCAAAGTTGACGCCTGATAATTGGACGACCACGGCGACTTTGCGGAAGAGTGACATCCGCGAAGCCTCGTCGGTCGATTCGATGGATCGACCATTGCTGTTGGATTCGGGCAGCGCTCTCGGGGTGGAATCACTAGAGGTGAGTGTCGGAGGAGGAGACTCTGCTACCACCTGCGTTTGCGAACACTTGGTCATGGTCCTGAATGGGAGTGCTGAGAACGCCCCGAACTATATATATATGTAGTATGAGCAACATGGAACTGGTATGTAGTCGGTGGATGGGGATGCCGTGTCGAATTTATTGTCCCAGACATCCCCCAATTTGAAGTTGGACACCACAACAATACTCCGTACTCCGTGAATAACACGGCAATTGAGTCATTGACCCACTCCAAAGGCGTGGGTGGTCGTGTTTGCGAACAAGTCATGGATACATATTCTAATATCCTCATTGGCCCAAGGGAGTTTTTGTGGGAGTTTTTGTGGGAGTTTTTGTGCTGGATGCAGGTTGGTTAACGCACGGGACTTTTGTCCGGTCTCCGTCTGGAATATCAATGATCCGCTGCTGCGCCCTATGCGCTAACGCGTTGCTTGATTGGTGGCACCCATTGATCCCTGTCACCTGCCAGAAGCTCTTGCTGGCTCGTGCTTGCTGCTGTAGCTTTGCCTCGTCCGCCATTATCACCCTCCTTCCTTCATCTCTGCGTCTGAAATCCTTACAAGTGATTCGACGTTCTACAACCGATCCAGATCTCATTTGAACGACTCTAGAAAGGCCCTCGACCGATGAGGCCATCGACTTGTCTGATTCACACGGTCGCGACGTCTCGAAACTGGTCCGAGTCGTATTCCTCCTAGTTGAAGCCCGAGGGAGAAGTCTCGAAGAAGCTGGCAGAGGTCTCGATAGGGATCACATTGACGAAGTGTTTATCTTGCATGGGCTGTTGATTCAGTTCTAGGCGGTTGCGGCTTTGCATGACATAGTTGGCCCGCTCGTCTTGGTCCGCGTTCCTTGTACAACGCCAGGCACGGAATCTCCGTCTTGGCTTTGCTTGTTGGAGGGAGAGGAAGAAATTGAGACTACCAACCAAAGGAGTCCTTCTCCTGTTCACTCTTGACTACTTTGTTTTCTATTATATTCTCCACTACATCTTGTACGTACTGGCTAGCCTTTTGTGCTTCCCACTGCTCATTTCTTTCTCCTCTTGATTTTTGGCAACTGTGTTGGCTACCTTTTGTCTGTAACTTAAAAAGAAATACCCTCTAAGTTTGAAGGGGACAGCGACGAGCGTTCTATCACTAATAAACTTCAATCTATTAAGAACAAGAGACGATTCACTTCCTATCCGTCAAATCCACGATCGTACTACAGGGCTCCCACTGCTAGAGCTTCGTGATTCAAGATGGCGGAGGCCGATTTCGAAATCGACTTTTACGGTGATGCGGGCGACGAGCAGCAACCGGGGCAACAGGATGGTACCCAGAACAACGAGAAAGACTACCAGGGCCACGAAGAATCAAATGGAGGTGACAGCCAGATGGACGAGCATAGCAACGATCAACATGGAAACAACGAAAAGGCCGAGGAGCACACTGCCCATCAGGGGACTAAAAGAAAATCAGAAGAGGACGATCGGCCAGTTGATTCATCCGCCACTTGCGCAGTCATGATCTCGGAACTCAATTGGTGGACGACTGACGATGACATTCGCGGCTGGTTGCGAAAAGCAGACTGCGAGGACGAGGTCAAAGAGCTGACTTTTAGCGAACATAAAGTAAATGGAAAGAGCAAAGGGTAAGGCCGCACGTTCTCGTACTATCTACCGCCGCGAGCCGAGTCCGCCAGCTAATCGATTTACTGATAGGCAAGTGTACATTGAGTTTCAATCACGCCAAGCCGCAACGGCCGCAAAGCGCTACATCGATGAGTCGGCAACTGAGGGCGGGTCGGCCACCAAGAAGCTGACCACGTCATACTGGAATGCGGGAATGAACCCCTTCAAAACACTGCCCAAGGATGCCCCCGCCAGAGGCAAAGAGCAACAGACACGATCTACGCCATCCGGCCCTTACAATGAGCATGGAAACTACGGCGGAGGATTCCGGGGCCGCGGGGGCTTTGGCAACCGAGGAAACATGAACCACAACAACAACTACAACAACAATCGCAACTTCAGCAATAACAACATGGGTTTCACTAACAACATGGGCGGTGGCTTCAATGGTCCCATGGGTGGCGGAAACTTTGGCTTCAACAACCGTGGCAACATGATGGGCGGCGGCATGCGAGGCGGTCCCGGCGGTCCCGGCGGTATGAGAGGTAATCGTGGTGGTGGTGGCGGCAACATGATGGCCATGGGCCCGATGGGCGGGATGCCAATGGGTATGCCAGGGAATATGGGCATGATGGGCATGGGCGGTGGAATGCCTGGTGAGTGCCCCCTTCCGCTTGTCCATTTTGTCACTTCTCACTGCGACATCCGACTAATGTGAAGAAAGGCTTCCAAGGCATGGGACCCAACTTTGGAGGTAGCTTTGGGTTTGGTCAAAACCAAGGAGGAGGTGGTGGTGGTGGCGGTGGTGGTGGTGACTGGGGCAACCCTCACGGAGCGAAGCGTCCACGACCAGAGTGAAGGGCTTCTGGTATGTGAGGTGGCTTTGTCGACAAGAACACGAGTGCCCCATGTAAAGAAGAACAATTGCCAGGATTTCGCACCCCAAAACAAAAGAAGTTCCAGGAGTCGGGTTGGGTCTGCTTACTTTCTTGCTTGTACTATAGATCTTCCGGAGAAATAGGTCGCTATGGATACTGGCGCGCGAAGAGCGCTGGGACGCTGTTTTGTAATTTAAAGAAAGAGTTAAGATTTGCCACATGCCTCTTGAAAGAATCTACCCCCCCCCCCCCAAAAAAAAAAAAACTCATGTGCACAACATCTATCATTGTAATCGTACCATGGTCGTCATAACCAGCTCCTTCATCTGTAGCCACCTCCGTCGCAAGCTGCTCGCCATTTCCTCGTTGCCAGCCGTACACCTATCCAAGTCCATCACTTTGCTCTTGATATCCTTCTCGCACCTCCTCAGCACCTCGAGCAGCTCCTTGTCCACAGCCTCTGCGTCCTCACCCTCGTCCCTCTGCCCATCCAGCACGGCCCTCCACGCTGCATCAGGCAAGCAGAGTAGTCGCAGCGCAGTCTGCGTCCGATAACACGCCGTTTCCGAGTCGAGCATCCATCCGGCCCAGAACCCGGCCTCTTCCAACGTCCGCTTCTGCCTGGGACTGAACAGCGGAGTCATGTACGGGTCCAGGCAGATCTCGTCCCACTTGTTCATGCCACTGGGCAAAGTGAAGCCGTACTCGACGAGCAGGAAGTCGTTGGAGTGGGAGCCGTAGCGGATGAACAGCTCATCGCCCTTGGCATACGAGGTGCGCGTCGTAATGGTGTAGCAGTCGTCGTCGAAGGAGACCCTGCACCCGTCGGGGGCGTGGTTGAACAGATCGGCCACGGGCTGCAGGACCATGTGGTCCTCCTTGGGGAGCTTCCTCTCCGTCGCGCGCGTCGTGTGGTAGAACGAGCGGCTGTTGACGAGGTGCCATGCGTGGAGGTAGGCTTCCCGGGTGAGGGATGAGTACGCGGCCGAGGCGCGGGCCCAGTCCCTGGCGAACTTGACGACCTGCTTGTCGAGGAGGGCGCTTGCCGCGGGGGGGAGGAGCTCCTGCAGTCCGGGCGGCCAGCTGAGCGGCATGCAGGTGGCGATGTCGTCTTCGGTGGGGAGGACGGCTCTCCAGAGGGCGAGGTCGGGAGATATGTCTAGGCAGAGGGACGTGGCGAGGATGGCGTGGACCGTTGCGCCCTTGAGATTGCGGATGATGGCCCGGGGCGTGTTTCCTATCGATCTCAGGAGTGCGGCCGGGACGGTGAGGATGTCTTCCTTTGCCTGGTATGGGGGATGTCAGACCCGGTTCAGATGTTTTCTTGCTTTCTTCTCACGCATTGTTGGGGGGTTTTTTTTTTTGCCGGGTGTAGATTTGGGGAAGGGGGGGGGGGGACTTTTTTTTTTTACTTTTAGGTTCCGCGTTGCCACGATCCCGATGCCTCGGCCGGGAAGAGCTTCAGGCCCAATGCCTTTGATGACGACGCCGTGGTCTTTTGCCCATGTGAGGAGTTGCTGGATGGCGTCCATGCTTGGCGTTCGTGAGACGTTTCTCTGGGTAGGTAGATGGGTGAGGTTGTGCGAGGGACTGAATTGTGAAATGTGAATAAGTGCCCTTTTTCGGCGCGGGGGGAGCTCATGCCGACGACTTCAAGTCAATCGGTTCTCTGGAGAAGCCGCGCGCATTTTGTCGTTGCATTCACTGCATCTGCATTTGCATTTGCATCATGCAGGGACAGACAGAGCTGAGAAGGGGTTTTAGCGGCGCATTCCATGCGAAGAAGGTTGCGTGAAAATCTCGGTGAAAAATCCAGAAGTAGTCGGCGTTTAGGGTATGCGTCTGTCTTTCGTGTCACGCCTCGATGAATGACAACAATAAGCCAACCCATTATTGATTTTTGATTCTTGCAAACGAAAATATTGGCGGCGTGCATTTCAGGGATCATCTCGAGAAAACAAAGATTGCGCCTTGCTGAGGCTCTGCAGCAGAAAATGTATCCCTTCCTCTGCTTCTACCGCCTTCTCTATCCGATTTGAAGCGTTGATGTTGATGGAATCTGATACTTGGTATTTTGTTTCTGGAGAAGAAAATCAAAAATCCCAGAAGCGGGCATCATTGGTTTCCGAAAAGTCGTCCGGACAACGACCCGGGTCGGCTAGTCTCGTCAACCGTCAATCGTGAAAGACGCAGTTGGCTAGGAAACCACGAGAATGCGCAGCGCATGACAAGTGGGCATCGTATACAGAAGACTTATGGTTCATGATGGGACATGAAATGAGCTGCTGGTCAAGATGAGTGAAGTGCCCTGGTTCAAACTAGCCCTCGGAGACTTCTGTTGGTAGGATAATAGTCCAGGTCATGGAGATAATATGAGTAGATAGAGGGGTTCCAGCCGGCGTCCGCGACTGCATTCATGATGACGCCACGAATCATGGAAACAAAAACACTTTGGATACGAAAAGAAGACCCCCATGGATACAAAAGATGACCAAGGGGGAGGGAAAATCCCGGCCCCGTGACTTGTATCTTGTAAGTTGTAACTCATCAGACACGACTACGAATTGGCCCTCAACAACCTCGTAGCACTTTTCTTTCGTTTCCTTTCGTTTCCTTTGTCTTCAACACGCCATGCCCAGCATGCATTTCCTTACACGGCATCTCAGGGGGCAGCATGTGCATGATCCTAAACGGAGCACATTCACACACACACACACACACACACACACACTACTAGGTACACAGACACATGGAAACACGCACGCGCCTGATTTTCTCCATATTCATCGAGCTACGCAAAAGATACCGATAGCAACGCAAGCCGCGCCTATCAAAGCAAACAGGCCTACAATGCCCACGAGGCACACCCCTTTTCTTGGCGAGCCAGAACCAAAACCAGGGCCAGACTGAGAACCAAAACCAGAACCGGCTACGACGCCCCCGTGGCCGGCCGCAGAAACAGAAGTAAAATCAAAAGATTCAACACGACACTTGAGCAGCGCGTCACTACGCATGGTTCCATAGCCACACTCATTCTTCAAGTCGGGACTCTTTCCCCGTGACACGGGGGATGGGCACGCCCGTTCCAACGGTCCCGCGTCGTCGTCTGATAACAACAACAACAAGGACAAGGTCTCGGTCGGCGAGAGCCCCAATGTTGTGAGCGGATGAGGAACGGCTTCGAAATGTACGGGCCTGGGCATTGCTACCTTGGCAACGGGGGAGGTCAGACACGATTGGTTGTTGAATCAAATTTGATACTTGAAGGGGACGGAGGGAAAGGGAAAAAAAAGTGTACGTATGCCGCGCAGCCGAAACATTCGGACTGTGGAATGGTCGACGAGTTGAGCTGCCCGCAGTGGTGGCAAGAGGTAGGACCGTTGTTGTTCATGATGACGATGAACTGTGCGACTTTGACAGTGCAACCAAGATGATGGAGATGGGTTTGGTAAGTCTGTACTGTGCATCTGTGGCTCGAGACCAGCTAATCTTGCTTGTTTGTGATGTACGGAGTATACTTGACGATCTCTCGCGTTTTATGGGTGAGTTTGAAGGGTCGTCAATTCAGGGAGAGAGGAAATCTGCGAATGAACCGTAATGATGCAACTGAACTTTCAAGAAAGAAGGAAATGAAGCCCAGATGAGAGGGAGTCCGGCGAAGCTTCCTTTCCTTTATACCCAGTTCTTCATGCATCTCCATCACATTTCATAACCTGATGCACCGTCAGTCAAAGCTTCTTTTCCCCCAACGCCCACTCTTTACTTACCCTCCCCTGGTACAAGAAATAGAATACGAGTGCGAGCTTCGTCCTCTGTCTGTATGTATCGTATCAGTCAGTGACAATGCCGCCTCATGTCAGCCACTCTCTCGTTCTTCCATGCCATTTCTAGTGACCATCTCGGCAAGTCGAATTGGGCAACTCGCGGCCCCCGATGAACAAAGCACTACTTGACTACGGAGTACAAGTTGCACCACGACTGATTCGCGGCAACGTGTGGTGGGGAATCCTCCGTTCTGCCTTTTAGCCATTTCAACTTGTTGTTGTTCGGATGCGGAAAACGTTGTGCTTTGCCCTAGTGCGGTATGAACGATGCAGGCCTGGTTGGAAAGCAGCCTAGCTCCGCTGACAGGAGTTATCATCCTCGATAGATGACATTCATCATTCAGGGGAGGGGGGGAGGGAGGGGGGGGGCAGAACAAGCCACGCCTAAACGTCTTGCGGTTTATCCATGTACACCCCCTGGGATTTATATATCTCCGATGTGAGGCAGTTTCTGCCCCTTCAGGGGTCCCTTTGGACAACTCGCCTTGAGAGGTTGCAGGAAGTGGCTTGTGGTGGCAGGCCCTTTTTGCTATTCTCAATCTTTTTTCCTTGCACTGACCGCAGAAGTGATGATCCAGTCACGACGAGGGATACGCGAGAGGTGAGTTATTTCATGTGATATCTTCACATGTCAGATGTTCAGATGTTCAGAGCAAGCCACGATGCCAAGCCCGTTGAGGAGGGCGATGCAGATGAGATGGATCGCCACGAGGTTCGAGCTTCCTTGGATTCATATTTCATCGTGATGGGCCCAATTTCCCATGTTGAGTAAAATCAAGCTGACGTGATTTCTTTTGAAAAAAAAAAAATCAACCAGTCTCTTCTTCTTTCCCGTAGTCATTCTTGCCGGCCCAGACTTCATCTCTCTCCGGCCCAGCAGACACGGTTTGTAAAAGAGAAAGAAATGAGCTCCCCGCTGTGCAAAAATGGCACGTTGTGTGGTCGCAAATCACACGTAACAACAGCGGCAAACTAAAAAATTTCGGCCGAATTGTCTGTCATGCGGTGTTTTATGGCAGGCAGCGGAACTATCCGAGTTGCCTTACTTGTTCTCGGCCGGTAGGAAGGGGACTGCCTCGGCAAGACACCACATACATTGTACATAGAGATAGTTTGGACCCATCGTGTGTCCGACATTGCCGATGGTGTGCCGGCCCCTCTCGTTCTCGTTGCAAGTGGTAAAGACAAGCGAAGCGAGGTGTTGGTCTTGAATGGGACCAGAACCAACAGGAGGAGGTTTTGAGCCGTTCTTCTTTTCTCAGACCACTTTGCCAAATCCCCATCAACATGTTCCGTATCGCCTGGAATTCCGTCCAGCCCATGTGCCGGGGTCCCTTGTAACAACCTGCCTGCGCAACACACCCCACCTCTGTGTGACGAAACGAGGGGAAAATCCAATCAGCCCTGTGGCTTGTGACGATCTGCATGTATGAATGTGGAATTGCAAGGTGGCCCATTCGGCCCGTGAACGTGGTCAGTGTTTGTTTCCGTGCAGGCAGACGTCCAGAATGCGACAGGAACAACGTAGGATTGGGTGGATTGGGTGGATTGGGTGGGAGGATGGGTGGATTGGGTGGGAGGATGGGTGGGAGGTCTCGCACACGTGAGGGAAAAAAGACAGGCACGTGACATAGCAATTAACAAGGCCCCCTAATAATAGGTTATAAAGAAGATAAAATTAAAGATAGTTCTCTAGCTATAAAAGAGAGATTATAAGCATCCCTTTTATAAAGAGAAAAAGCCTATCTAGCTTAAGTTATATATATTATAAGCATTCTAATATATATATAAGTATAGATAATTATAATCTCTATACTACCCTAGGTAATATATCCCTTAATTATAGTTTAAGGCTATTAAGACCTATAATTATGCTCTTTATATAGGATATATAGTGTTTTTAGGTTTATAGAGTAAGGTAAGCTATAAGTAAATATAGTAAGCTATAAGTAAGTATAGTAAGCTATAAGTAAGTATATTAACTATATTTCCCTTACCTAAAAAAGCTCTTTTTATAGGATTATAAGCTTTTTTCTTTCCTTTTCTCTATATCTTACCCTTTTTTAATTAAGCCTATATTTTAATTAATATAACTAATAAGAATTATATTAGCTATAACCCTTTTAAAGGAGTTTTATAAGGTAAGATTACTAATCCTAGGGAGTATGCTTAGCTAGCTATTATATTAGCCTAATATTATACTTAAAGCCTTAGGAAAGCTTCTAAGCCTTATTCTCCTTTATCCCTAGCTAATCCTAAGTAGTTAATTAATAAGTTAGTATTTCCTAAGAAGGGAAGGGGAAAGTATCTTAGGTATACTTCTTTATAATTCTTATCTTTAGTTAAGATAAGGAAAAGGCACTAAAAGTATAATCCTTAGTAATCTTTATAGTAATAAGTAATTTATATATACTTTCTTTTCCTTATAATAATATACTAACTTTACTTAGCCTAGTTTACCTAGCCTTTATAATACTTTATAAGATATTTCTTATAATAGGTATATATAAGTAAGTATTATAGGTAAAGGTAACCTTAGAAAATACTATAAGGTTAGGTTTAGATAATCTTAGAGATATTACTTATATAAGGTTAGTAATTACTATTACTACCCTTTATATAATACTTATATTCCTATTATAAAGTAAATATTATTAGTACTAAATAATAATACTAAGGTAAGTTATACTCTTAATCTTTCTTTCTTTTACTTCCTTCTTATATTTATACTTTATAAATAGTAAAGTAATACTATAAGGTATAATAACTTTAATTAAAACTTATTATAAAGCTAGATTCTATATATAATAAGGTTATTACTAGTAAAGGGGCTAATATAGCTACTAAGGGCTTTTTAGTAGTAGTAAAAAAGAAGGTAACTATAGTAATAGCTTATCTTAAGAAGGTTATTTACCTTCTTATATAAGTCTATTTCTTTTATCTCTTTAGAATAGTGTTTATATATATATTTTTATATAATAGTATTTTAGAGTTATAGTTATAAATCCTATTTACCTTACTAGTACTTTACTAGCTAAGGAAGGGTCTTATATATTCTAGGTATTAATTTATACCTCTCTATATAT
>AMDK01000447.1:0-20535 GCA_000309355.1 Epichloe gansuensis var. inebrians E818
GGGGGGGGGGACTGACTGACTCTGGAATAGGTTCGCGTCCGCGTTATTCATTACATTCATTCCTGGGATCCATATAATACGGGACGCTCGTGTACTCCGTCATCCCGTTAGAAACAACGGTTCGACGTCGATGCGCACGCATCCTTGTTCGCACGACAAGGGTGGCTCAGCCACAGCCACGGCATCTTGAAAATATTCGAGTTGGCGAGGAGCAAACTACCTCGGCCCAAGACAACCAACCCACGACTCGCATGCCCTACTCCGTACATACATGCATTGTACTTCCGTACGTCGCCGTCTACATGTACATGGCAACCTACCTTGTCCCCGTGGGGGGGCGAGGGACGCACCCCCTTTGAACGAACGTCTCATCATCTGGGAAAATCGGCCCAACCGTGGCCCCACGAATCATACGACGCGTCAACCTGGGGGATGCGGCAGAGCGACACGCCCCCGCCTGCGAAAGCCTCGCACTGGGGCACATTTGCGGAGACGAGCGATGGGTAACGGGTAATGGGTGATGCCATCGGTGAATGGGTGATGGGTAGGGGACAGGGCGTAGTGGGTAGTGGGTAGTGGGTAGGGGGTAGTGATGCTGAGCGGCATGTTACGATATTGCGATATTGACTCTTTTTCTCTTGGAACTGCGGAAAACGCGGTCCAACATGGGAGAGTGTGACGAGTAGATATCTTAGTCAGGCTGGTCCTCTTGGGAGTTTTATGAGAACGGGAGGAATACAGGGCGTATGCAATTCATGGGTAATGATGGCTTCTACGAGAGAACGTGTCCATGTCTTGGGCGAATGACGTACCTTTACAATGACGCATTGGTACATTGACACAAGGGGATATGCCGCGTTTGCCTGGTTATATGATATGCATGAATACCCTGATGATGTTTATATATGTTTATATAATAGAAACACAACCTTGTATTGCTTGAATTCGGAAACAACGCCTTACGATGCTGCTGGCCACCTAAATATTAAAAGTATTTGCTAAAATAAACACACTTGATCGGACACTCTCGTATGCAACGTACATCATGTCATTGAGGCGTGATTTTTCTTTGGGCGGGAACAGGAAAAAAGAGCCCACCCCCAACTCGTGAGCTTAGCTCTACTGCGGAGGAAGCTGCAGGAATCCGCTGTAATAATCGTCAAGCCATTGTGCAGCCTTTTCTCCCGCGTCGTCATTGCTCGAGTCCCATCGTCCAACAGACCCGACGTAGCCATCCGGTCGTACGTTAACAATGGCAACGTCCCCGGGCTCGAGGCTGCCCAGCCACTTGTCGGTGCACAGGGCTCCTCGCGTATCCTGCTCGGGGATGTTATCCAGGTACAGAGACCAGCGGCTGTCTTGCAACATGGCTGGCAGGTCGGAGAGTTCCATCTCTGCCTTGGGCATCGTGGCTAGTGTCAAGTTGGTCAGCGTCCGTGGGTGATGAACTGAAAGGACGAGCGACTAGATGAGGTGAGGACTAGGTGTTGGGAGAAGATGGCACATGTACTTATTAGACCGAAAGTGAACAGGTGGCTGACAGTCGTGTACCTCTCCGGTCTGATGTACACGTCCTCGGCTGAGCCTTTTCTCGGCTGCGCGGCGTAGGACTTGCTCGCAGCGGCTGAAAGCTGGCTGACAAACGACGAATCATCGACGACGGCTCTGCAGAACGTGGTCAAAAAGGGCGCTGCCTGTTGAACATCCCACATGAGCAGAAAGACACGGAATTGTCCCAGCATGGGAATGTCGAGCTGGATGTCGACTGGGTTAGAGTCGATGTATCGAGTGACTCTGGCAGGCGGCAAAAGACATCCAGGTCGGGCGCCACCCGTGGGTACGGCAAAATTGCCAGGCTCGGCACGGTTGATAGGGCTGTTGGAGTATTCCGCCCCAATACCTGAGATGAAGCGAACGTTGGCTTTGAAGTTCTTGGCGAGCGCCACAGCATCGCCTCCAGCAATTTGATTTGCGTGCTCGTAATCGAAATTGACGAGGTCGAGGGCAATCTTGCGCCGCTCCTCTTCGTAGCTCTCCAACAGAACGGGCTTGGCGAGCCCACGGACGTCCAAATTGAGTTTCCAAGAAAGGTTCCAAGAGTCGTGCATCGAAGTATTCATTCCCTGCGCAGCTTTGGGCGAGTGAGTGTGGCTGGCATCGCCGGCTAAGAAGACTTTGGTGTGAGCATCGGAGAATCGGCTGGCCACCCGCTGGCCAACTTGATATCTCCCAAACCACTCAACGTACTTCCAGTCCACGGAAAAGGGTTCCATGATCTTCCTAGCCTGTTCCATGACAAACGCTTGGCCAAGTTGGCGACGGTCCTCAGAGACCCACGTCTTCAGTTCAATGTAGAATCTGGTCATGTTTCGTTCACGGGGAATTATGAGAATGGTCCCATGCTCTTCGGAGTAGACCAATGTTTTCGACCAGATATCGGGGAAATCAGTTATGAGTTCTCCGTCCAAAACGCCCCAGATGGACGCCTGCGACATGCCAATTGCCGCCACATCTGGTATACTCTTGCGCACTTTGGAGTGTGCACCGTCGCCTACATGAACATGTTAGTAAGTGTGAGGGAAATGTCGTGTCGAGGAACAAATAGATGAATGAGGGTTTGGGGAGAAAGAGATGCTTACAGCCAACCAGATACTGCGTAATGTACGTCTTGTTATCCTGAGTTACATTGGTTCTGCAGTTGACCTGTAATCGGCCAGTCTTGGCGATTTCATCAAAAGATTCAAAAGCTGTGTTTCGTCTCACAGTTTTGCCTCTTTTGGCCAAGTCATCGATGAACAAGCTCTCTACTATACCTTGATGAACAAGTAGGATGTAAGGATCCAAAACATCAATGACAGGAGGATAATGAATCTCTCGGCCCAACCTGTGGAGAGGCTCTTCCCGCGTGCTGCGCCAAAAGGAAATATCGTAAACACGAACTCCTCGTTGGAGTAGAGTGTCGGCCAGTCTTAACTGCCTGAACGTCTCGATTGTCTTTGGCTGTAAGCCATCGGCCCTGCAGGTCGTGGAAAAGTGAGCCTCTTTTATCCTGATTGCGCCCTTGCCCGCATGTCGGGCGGCACTCAATGGCCAAAAAAAAAAGAAAAAAAGAAAAAAAAAAGAATCAAAATTTTCTGAAATCTTACCTTCCAGCCGGAGTCTGGTCTGCTCTGTCATCAACCACCTCGACATTGATTCCGTATCTGGTGAGAGTCGCAGCCATCATCAGACCCGCCGGCCCAGCACCGACAACGCATACTTGGCATTCTGTCGGCAGTTTCGGAAAGCTGCGTAATTGAGAGAGATCTGCGACTGTGATGTCATCGGCATCCTCATCCACCGCTTCCATCTGCCTTTCAACTGTGTTTTCGACTTCCATTGGAAGGACCGTAGGTGTGCTGCCAGTAGTCCGCTGCGGACTGGAAAGAAGACCAGGGGCCATGTGTGAAGAAGCCGGATGAAGGTCCCAGTGTAATTTTCCGACCCCGTTTTGAGGAAATTGTTGCACTGACCGCAAGTTCACTATATGGAGTCGCAGACTACTGTTGGCCCGTTGTTTAGGAACCACTAGTAGATAGTGTTGGGGCGATCTGCCTTATATCAGCTTCTTCCCCTAATGGTGGCTGTTCTTCTAATTTGCGGAAAATGAACCAAAGAGGGCGGCAAAAAGTACACAAATCTCACAAGGCTCTCTCTTTCAAATACACCAATCGTCACGAGGCGTCGAGTCGGGCACCATGCATACATAGACTCGAAACCCACAAGGTCTGGGGGTTTGGGAGACAAGGTGGGCCGGCAACAGCTCATGTATACGAGCCGACGGGACGGCTCGATTGCAAGAAACCTTCGCCAATAAGCAAGAAGAAACCTTGTGCGGAAGCTGTTTTAATGATGTTGACGACCAGACGAGCCAAGATTTGTCGAGCCGGGACGAGCAGAAAAATGACACTCATCGGAGACCAACAAGGTGGACCAAGAAGAATAAAATATCTACCTGGGTTAACCGCGTATTATTTATTACTCGGTGCGCAGCCAGAAAAACTCAGGATGGCAAGAGCGGTTCCCCATTCGCATAGATACGAAGACACGGCTTGGGACAGATAGCATGGAGGGCGAGAACCTACATGGACATACAGATACGTGCTCCATGGTCATGACCGCTTGGTCGGGTCGGATGGACTGATGTGATCGGATCAATGGGCTGCCACGGTCCGTCGGCCGATGCCATGTCCATGGCCCTGATGCTTCGTGGGACCACATGTGGACTTTGGACGGTAGTCGGCGCTTTCAGCCTGGCTGGCTATAATAGAGCCAGAGCCAGACTGAAGCTGAAAAGGGCGGAGGCAGCGGACATTCGCACCGAAGCCTGCACAGGCACAGGCTCTGCATGCAAAAAGTGGCATGACTTTTGATGGCGTGCTGATGGTGTTGAGGAATTTGTGAGGCAAAAATGGGCTGATCTGACGGACATAGTCGGTGGGGCTCCCGCCGCTAGCGTACTAGCGCATGGCTTTTACTCGCACGTCCCACCACGACAACTCGACTGACTGACAGCCAGGCAGGCAGGCAGGCGGGCAGGCAGGCAAGACAAGGCAAGGCACACAGGCAAACGTAAAGGCAGGCAAGACCCCTTCATGTGGTAACGTACATAGACTAATACCTGCTTGCCTGTGAACAGTATTGCTGATATGCAGCGTACATACTCCGTACTCCGTACTCCGTGCATACATACTAATAGCCTCGCATCAGTCATTCAATCGCGCCTGTCAACAGTCAGTCTCATCCCTGCGAACAACCACGTTCCGATTGTCCATGGCAATTTGCTGCCCACCGGACTTGAAATACTTCTGGCCGTAATATGGGTCCACGGTTCTCACCCTGCAACCTTGATGACCCTCACAGCGCCCTGAACTATGTCTAGCCAGCTCCGCAGCTGGTAATATGCTTCCTCGTTCTGCGAGGAAGAAGGGTCGTCAGCGATGAGCAAACAAACCTCGAGTGGATGTGATTCGCGCTCTGCTTATTAATATAGCGAACTGGGAACAAGAGGGGAGGTCTCACATTGTTGCACCACCAGATTGCCGTCTTGAACGAACAGGCCACGCGACCGCAATTCCCCGGCCCAGGGCCATTGCCCGGAACACGACCAGTTTTGGCCTTGGAAATGAGGTCCATCTCGCGGCCTAGACAGATGCTCCAAGTCCTCAAAGATGTGGTCGTTTCCGTACTGTGCGCTGACCGGTTCCCAATTGTTGGGTCCCGGCGCGCAAACAAGGTTCTTCCACTTCATTCACGTCTCCAGCTCAAACCGGTGGTACACCTTCCAAATTTCTTGCCACTCTTCTTCCTCGGTGAGAATGACTCTCTTGTCGCGAGTGGAACCGCGTGTCTTTTTTGGGGCTTCTCTCTGCTAACCATCTCGGGTTCAGCTGATGAACCTGTTTGTGGACTTGTTGGATCGTGCCGTTGAAGCTTTGGAAGTCGTTTGGGAAAACTTCCATTTCCCACTCGAGTTCTTCCACTCCGTATCCCTCTATGGGAGCTTCTAATGCGTTTGTCCAGAGCGAGCTTTGCGTCAGTTTCGTTTCCCTGGCTTGGCCACGTCTTGGGTAGATTATGCTTGAACTGTGCCTGGAAGAGAAGCGGAGAAAGGGGCACAATCGCCTTCATGAGTACCATCTTGACGACAGTATTGGCTATCGACAGAGTGTCAAGTCCCAATTGATATCGTTTCGATGCCCTTTGCAAAATGCGAAGTGGTGGACAATATACACACAGTCAAGTAATCAAAGTGCCAAAGTACGCACTCGAAACCATATTCACAAAAAAGCCATAATGGTGGCCCCCCAACACCCTCCTTCTACGCCTCGAGAAAGCATTTACGCATTTGGAGATCTAGCATCGTGAAAACGTTAACCCCAGATAAACAGGCCAGTCAGAGCATCCATCACCCAATCCATCTTGCACGCGCCTGTTGTCCGACAAAACCACCTTGACCGCGTGCTGTCGAGAAGGGAATTCATTCGAGGCCGTTCACGGCCATTCATGACATACGGCCAATGCTATGATCATATATAGCGTTCATAGTATGGAGTAGTAGGGGCAAACATCATCGCCCAGGGGAACAATAGCCCCCGAGTCATGGACTCCATGAATAGCAACAATGAACCCAGAGTGGTTTGTGCGGGCGATGGGGCCCATTTCTACATATATTCGCAAAGCTCTCCCGATCCAGACAGTATTCCTGCTCCATTGGCTATGCTGTACTCCGTATAGTGGTCGGGATGGCGATCCCTCGGCGCGGGCACGTTGAGGACAAGGAAGGTCGTGGCGTAGCGAGTCGGCCTCCTTTTGGTTGGGTCTTATTAATCCATCGTGATAGCAGTCACGATGGTTTGGTTTCCCTTATCCTTGATTGAGTGGACTTTTTCTGCCCGTTTCTCCTTTAATTCTTTCAGTTATTTCACCTTCCTCCGAGAACTACACCAGAAATGGAATCATGCTCAACCCCAAAAACAAACATGCATGTCCAAGCCAACACAGACTCTTCTCAGCGTGCTGAAAAGTGCTGCATCATATTCTTTCCTTTTTCTTATAAGCAAAACGCGCTGCACCAAGAGCTGCTACTTGCTCGCCTTGGTGCTGCAGATTTTTATGCTCCATGGTAAGAAGCCTACGCAGGGTGAGCTTGCTTTTGTTGAAGAGACGGCGCGGGCTGGTCAGGTTCCAGAGCCAAATCGCCGCCAAGTTTATTAGGCATGATTGCATACTATAATAGTCAGGCCACCAGGCAAGCCTCGGTCGGGTTCCGGTTCTCAAGGGTCGGTACGCATGTACATATGTGCATATGTCATCCTGCTGCGGTACCAACCAATGGCAAACAGGCAAATACGCAACTCGTACGGATTACGAGAAGTTGCTTGATCGAGACCTTCTCCATCAAAACGTGTGCAGCCAATTCAAGCGGGGTTGCTTGCTATCTACTCCATATCGCAGAACAGATAAGAAACTATAACGCAGGATATTAATGGCTCCACGACGAACTTGCCAACATCCTCCTCAATAATACTCCGTACTCCGTACAGCGTCGAATACATACATGTCCTTTGCAACTTGCCCATCAACGTACAGTTTCGATGTACGCCTTACCCCAGGCATGACCAATCCCGTTAACCTCGCAGCATAGCGCCCAATACATATTTTACTCCTCCGGTACCAGGACTGTGCTCTCGCTTGGCTCGGCGTTTTGACTGCCGGCCCCTTGGTATAGAGCGCCAACGTCCTGCACCACCTGCCTACCTGACCAGTTCTTCATGACGCCCTGCGCCCTGGATCGCACTCGGATACCGAGCCATTCCGGGAGGCCGCGAACCCACGAAAGCGTGGAGCCGAACTCGGGAAGAACAACAGTGCCGCTGCGTCCAGTAAGGACTTGCTTGACTACGGCTTCGCCCATGCTATCGGGATGAAGCGGGGGCGTCAGGAAGGAATTGCCGTGATTGAAGCCGGCGAACAAGGCAGTATGAGTGTGACCAGGGTGGACGGTGACAGTTCGCACCCTGGGGGCATTGTAGCGGAACCTGAGCTCACCGCCGAGACCTTCGTGGAAAGCCAACGCAGCCGCCTTGGATGCTCCGTAGTCAACCATGTCCGGGAGGGACATCCAAGCAGCAATTGACGAGACCGTGACCACCATGCCGTGGTTCTTGGCAATCATGTTGCCCAAAAATGCCTTGGTGACCCAATAGTGGGCCAGAGAGTTCACATCAAAGGTGAAGCGGACATCAGCCGGCTCTGCCTCCATGATTGTCTTTCCTCGTACGACACCAGCATTGTGAATAAGAATGCTCGGGTGGCCGACTTCGGCTCGAACCCGATCTGCTGCGGAAGCCACCGATTCCGGCGATCTAAGATCGCACTGGTAATAGTGAACTCTCGAAGCTGTTTCGAGTTTCCAGGTCAGCAATCCACTACCGCTATTTCCTTGATGAAAAGGGTGGGGGGGGGGCAATAAGCATGGGAGCCGAGCGGGTCTAGAAGAAGACATACAAGTCTTGTTGATAGTCATGGGCTGAACATCCAACACGACGACCGTGATGCCCTTCTCAGCAAAGCATCGCACCATGGAGGCGCCAATCCCGGCTGCACCGCCCGTGATAAGCACAATCTCTCGGGACCAGACATATTTGTCATCGACCCAATTGTTGCGCAACTTGTCAGAATACCATGCGCTGAGACGTTTGACCACGGCGAAGTAGAACAGCATTCGCAATCGCCGGGCTGCCGTGGGATGCAGGATGGACCAATCCTGTCCTTTCTTGGAGTACCGGGCGAGTAGGACGAGCGGCAGGAGAAGCGAGGGATTGAATGCGGTTCTGCGAAGGAGCTTGAGGATGACCTCGACGCTGAAACCCTCGCGGGGAATGAAGCCCTGGTGCATGGGCATGATGATTGATGAACGTCGCAGTTCCCCGGCAGGCTGAGGTTTGTGTGTGTCCGTAAAAAGGGAGGGCTGGTCAATGAAACAAACCATTTCAGAGATGGCCTCAGAACAGCCCAAGTTCAGGGGGGAGCGAGCTTCCTGCTGAACTTGGGCTGGTATGGTCGCGTTAACCGAGGTGACGGCGAGGTCATTGACACATGTCGTCCGGGTAGGGATCTATTAAGGGATGTTACCATATTAGTAAGCGAAGGAATATGCGGAGGAATGCCCGAAGCTGCAGCTGCTTGTCGGGGCGAGCCACCGAGCCGCCGAAACATGGGAGTCGGATGGGACTGACTGGATTTCAGTGGAGCTTCGGCGTCCGATGTCCCTAATAACCAGTGGCCAGTCCCGACAGGCACCGCTAAAACTTTTGATGGCAGCAAGCAAGACCGACCCTTCCACCTTCTTTGATGAGCGGGCGAGACCCCTTAACCATCACCAAGCCATCGCTCTGACCCGACACCGCCTCTTTTTGTCTCTCTAATCCATTTAGGCATAGCCGAATGTCAGCTTCGTCATGAAAGGCACTTGGTTGCGGCGCGCTTCCAGGCGTGTGCCAACCTCGGGATGCCGCGGACGCCTCCAGAGCCTGCGGCCATCATGCACGCGGCCATCATGCACACAGGCTACCCTTTCCCAGCAGCTGCACCGTGAATCAAAAGATGCAAGTTGCAGACGCGGATACGCAACTGCCAGTGGTCTTCCCGCATTGAGAGACTGGCTCCGAGTCTCGGATGAGGTAGCTGATGCCGTGGCCAAGAACAAGCCGTTGGTCGCTCTGGAGTCTACGATTTACACCCATGGCGCCTTGTCAAAAGACTTGCCATTGGAGCATGAAGATTTCGTACGGAGCCTTGGCGGCATCCCCGCCATCATCGCTATTGTCCATGGTGTGCCTACCGTCGGTGTTGCGGGCCATGAGATGATTCGCATGGTTGCGACTGGGAAGGCTGCCAAGGTGTCACGTCGTGATGTGTCGTATTTGGTGGGCATGGTAAGGAGGCTCATTACTCGATATTATCCTGTCCTGTATTGACTTGTGCTCGTCAACCGTTTGCTGACGTTCTTCAAGGGCATCGCTGGCCGCACAATGAATGGTGGCACGACCATCTCAGGCACAATGTTGCTAGCCAGACTGGCCGGCATCCGAATCTTTGGTACTGGTGGCCTCGGCGGTGTTCACAGGGGTGGTGAAGACTCCATGGATGTTTCTGCCGATCTCACTGAGCTTGGCCGCACACGTGTTGCTGTTGTGAGCAGCGGTTGCAAAGGATTCTTGGATATTCCTCGCACTCTGGAGTATCTCGAAACCCAGGGCTGCCACGTTTCAACCTTTGCTGATGGTCGATCCGGCAAGATTGAATTCCCTGCGTTCTGGGCCCGTGAGAGCGGCATCAAGAGTCCTTCCGTTGTTACCACGGAGAAGGAAGCAGCATCAATCATTTTGGCACAAGAGCGTCTTGGTATTGAGTCTGGTCTCCTATTCGCAAACCCCATTCCTGAAAAGTTTGCGGTGCCGTCGGAAGAGATGCGCACGGCTATTGAGATGGCCGTGTCGGAAGCAAATGAGCAGGGTTTTACTGGAAGCACGAATACGCCTTATATCCTGAAGCGACTGAGAGAACTGTGTGGAGACAAGGTTGTTTCAGCGAACAAAGAACTGGTCACATCAAACATCACACGAGCTACCAACATTGCTGTCGAACTGTCGCGCTTGTTGGCATCCGAGCCTCGACCGACGAGTTCGTAAGTGGACTTTGTGGCTTTGTTCTGTGGAAGTCATTAGTTCTAACCGTAGGTAGTGGAAACGCATATGTTCCAACATTCCCAGAATCTGCGAAACCTTCAGAACCGAGTGTCGTGGTTGACCCCAAGGCTGATGTGCTGGTTGCTGGCGGAGTGGCCGTCGATCTCAGCTGCGATTATACGAAATCCAAGTCTGGAGGTGGATCTCCACAACTTCACACATCTAATCCTGCGTCCATCAGCCAATCCATCGGTGGCGTTGGTCACAACGTTGCCCTGGCTGCTCTTCGAGCAAGTAGTCAGACCAGAGTCAAGTTCTGCAGCATGGTCGGCGATGACATGTAAGTTGCGAGTATGTAAAGGTTTCGCGGGAAAACAAAATGCTCATTTGGAGAATACAGAGCCGGATCAACCGTCCTAGCCTCTCTACGGAAATCCGGCCTGGATACCACATATGTTCAGAAGCTGGATAGTACAGAGTACCCTGGTGCTAGAACAGCTCAATACGTTGCAGTCAACGACACAAGCAGAAACCTTGTCATGGCAATGGCTGATATGGGCATATTTGCGCAACATTCTTTCCCTGACCAATGGAGATCCATCATGGCAGCAACAAGCCCAAAGTGGCTCGTCGTAGATGGTAATTGGAGTGCCAATTCCATCAGAGATTGGGTTCGGATTGGCAATGACTATAACGCCAAGGTCGCCTTCGAGCCTGTCTCTGTTGAAAAGTCAAAGGGCCTCTTCACCCCTGAGCGAGGCATCCCCAAGCTGAATATTTTCCCATACGCCAGCGTTGACTTGGCATCACCAAACACCTACGAGTTAGCTGCCATGTACGAGGTCGCCAAGGAGAATGGCTTCCTCGACTCTTACGAATGGTTCGACGTTATTGATGCATTTGGCATGAGAGGGGCCAGAGATCGTTTCATGCGACTCACATCCGCAGATCTAACAGATGCTGGCGTCCCCGTACAATGCGTCAATCTACTGCCTTATATACCTACATTAGTTACAAAACTTGGTCCCAACGGCGTCCTTTACACTACCATCTTGGGACGTGACGATCCCCGTCTAAAAGACAGAGATGCAGAGGACTACATGCTGGCGAGGGCGACGCCAAATCACCCAACGGTGGGGGGCATTTACATGAGACTTTTCCCTAGAGCGGAGACAGTTGAGAACATAGTTTCGGTCAACGGCGTTGGAGATACATTCTTAGGCGTTTTGGTGTCCGGCTTATCGCGGGGTGGTAATATCGAGAAGTTGATTAATGTGGCGCAGAGAGGGGCAGTGTTGACGCTGAAGAGCACGCAGTCTGTTAGCCCTGAGCTTCACAGGTTGGAAGAGAATTTAGCAAGAGCGCTTGTTTGAGTCGCCCCGCTGTATTGACAGAAGCTGGTTACGTATGCCAGATGATGCATGGCCAATCACTTTTCAAATTGTTTATATAAGGAGTGAAAGAATAATCGGGTTCTTCTTTGGCTATTTGAAGCGTTTTGGACTACTCGGACACGGACAATGCAATGGATGCATAGATAGATGCCCTCTACTCTAAAAAAAAAAAATTCATTCGTGGCTCACAAAAGACTTAGTCCTTTTTTTTTTTGATACTCCGAAAAGTAACGGTTCATTGTCGCTGACGTATGAGTTTTCAAATATCAAACTTGAATGGGAATGACGATGTGGTGGTAGACGTTAGAGGAGAGAGAGGTCAGCCTTGTGCCAACACCCAGCATCATTGGTTCAACTGGCGGGGCATCATGCGAGGCTGACCCAAGTTTCCTTAAAAAAAAAAAAACCTCCCCACTGGGCACTTGCTCCTGTCTGAAGCTGATAGTCCACACACCTTTGTCAACAGCAAACAAGTTTTTCATCGCAAAAATGGCGAATAAGGTGGATGCGTGGACTTCGGACCCAGAAGGCTCAGAAAGTGATCTCTCTTCGTATGCTGGATCCGAAGACGTGATTGCCAACAAAAAAACAGCCGATATGTTCGACAAGGATTCCGACGAAGAAGAGCTCGAGCGACTGGTCCTAGGCAATAAAGCTGGCTTCAGAGAAAGCCTATTCAAAAATGGAGTCTTTGCCGAGGGCGATGATGGTGATGATACTCAAATGGGCGACGCGGATGCTGGAGAAATGGAGGGTGTGGATGATGCCGATTTGTTCGTTCTCGATACCGGCGCAGGTGGTGGCGTGACGAAAGCTGCGACGACTTTGTCAAAGACGGAGCAAGGTGGTGTACCGGCCTGGGAAGACAGCGATGACGACCGTCTAGTAGTGTCGCTTTCGTCGAATTCGAAGTTGCGAAGACTCAGGACAACACAGGAGGACGATCTTGTCAGTGGCGCCGAGTACTCGAGGAGGCTGCGACAACAGTACCTGCGAGTGAACCCCGCGCCGGCCTGGGCAAAGGAGGCCAGCGATCGCCCTATCAAGAGGAGAAGACGCTCATCAGCTAGCTCGGGCTCATCAGGCTCTGAATCTGACGGGGAAACTTCCGCACAGCCTTTGGAAGAATTTCTACGCGACGTCAAGCAGTTGGCCGGACTAGGGGGCTCCAGGAAGCACAAGCTACGACCCGAAGTTATTGACATTCAAAGAACAAGAGACATCTCGGACAAGCACAAGACGTCTGTGGAGTGTCTGTCATTTCACCCCGACTATCCGGTTCTTCTTTCTGCCAGCACAGCATCTATCCTCTATCTGCACCACATCGCACCCGAAGCTCAACCCACTCCCAACCCTCAGCTCACGTCTGTCCAAGTCAAACAAGTTGACGTGCGGCAAGCCCAGTTCTTGTATCCCGAAGGCGACAAGATTTTCTTCGCTGGCCGAAGAAAGTACTTTCACCACTGGGACCTGCCGTCGGGCATTGTGCAAAAGACGATACACATCAATGGTCATCGGCTCGAGCACAAGTCAATGGAGCACTTCAAATTGAGCCCCTGCGGCCGATACATGGGAATCATTGCCTCATCACGGAAATGCGGTGGTGTCATCAACGTTCTGAACGTGACATCAATGCAGTGGATTGCGGCGGCCAGATTGTCGAGTCGACATGGCATCGCCGAGTTCGCATGGTGGAAGACAGGGAATGGGATGACCATCCTGGGAAAAGACGGCCAAGTGGGCGAGTACAGCATGGAATCGAAGACATTTGTCGGCATCTGGCACGACGATGACTGTGTTGGAGGTATTGTCGTCGCTGTTGGCGGGCACAACGGCCCTGCTGCTCTCGGTGAAGACCGTTGGGTAGCGGTTGGCTCGAACAGCGGCATCACAAACATCTACGACAGAAGTACGCTCATCGATACTCAAACGAGCGAGGGCCTTGTCATCAAGGAGCGGCCTACTCCGACCCGAACCTTTGAGCAGCTCATTACACCCATCACTGTCGTCACGTTCACACCAGACGGTCAACTAATGGCGTTTGGTAGCCGCGAAAAGAAGGATGCCCTACGACTAGTGCACCTGCCCAGCTGCACTGTCTATAGAAACTGGCCGACGGAGCAGACGCCCCTAGGACGAGTCACCTCCGTAGCGTTTGGACGACAGAGCGATCTCTTGGCTGTTGGAAATGACGCGGGAAAGATAAGATTATGGCACATTAGGAGTTAGGTTCTGCTGTATCATGTATATATAGTAAGTAAAGAATCAAAAACTTCGTCAACATGGCCCATCTAAACGAAAGAGAAAACAATTCCATAATCATCGCCGACATCAAAGCTTAACCAGAACAAGACCTAGAGTGCGAAATAAGTCCACACGCAGAAAACTAGCCAAAGGAGACAAGGAAACAAAAAAAAATTAAAAAAGCACGACTTGAATCTGCCATCGCTCAAAGCGATCAGCCACAGCTACACGCACTCCCAGCAATCATATCCCCTCCAGTGCGGCGTGTTGCACACCTCGCCCAGTCCACGACACAGCTGCCCAATGCGCGACTGCGGCGCGTCGGCATGGCAAAAGAAGAGTCCGGAACCGTTGTCGCCCCAGGCCTTGGCCCCGACATGATCATAGACACATTTGGTCTGGCCGTTGTCGTATTGGCCAAAGGTGATGCATTGGCAGCACCGCGTGTTCTTGCACTCTAGCGCCAGAGCGGTGGCTGCGAAGCTCAGCAGGGAGAGCTTGCCGAGGCGCATCGTGGGAGGAAATCTGGAGAATGCGAAGTTGCTGGTTGTGGTGGTGGGTGGTTTAATGTGAGCTGAGAGAGTGAGTGAGAGAGAGAGAGAGAGAGTGAGAGAGAGAGAGAGAGAGAGAGTGAGTGAGAGAGAGAGAGAGAGACGCAGAAGAGAGAGAGAGACAGACGCAGAAGACAACGATTGTTTGGTTTTCCGGTCTAGCTGGCTCTGGAGTGAATTGGGACTTTTCGGAACTACTACCCCTTGTTGTTCATTTTGGGATTGCGCCCGCGTGTCGAACAGACGTCCTACTTATACTGTCGGTTGGACTGGTGGCCCGAGTTCCCTCTTGTCCACGATGCGCCGCCATAATATTGTTCTCATTGTTCTTGCGCACCGTCCTGGCTGGCGGGGGGGGGGGCTTTTGTTGGACTGCTCGGGGGCAGGTAAAACATGTTCCTGGCATCGCGTGACTTGTGTTTGGTGTTGTTGGGGGGTCAATGAGTGCAGGTGAGGGAAAATGTTGGTGAAGGTGAGGGCTCTTCAAGGGGGGGGGATGACATTGTTGCGTTGGTGGGAATGGGGGTTGTTGTTGTCTGGGTAGCGGTGATATTGGAGGAGACATGATGAGTATGTGGTTTTATGCCTTGTTCCAAGTTTTGAGGGAAAATTGCTCTCTCAGGGGCCGGTATATCTGGCAAACCCTCGTTTCAATCGTTGTCCGTAACTTGGTCGACAACTTCCCTGCAGTGGCAATGGAGTGTAATCTCCAGACAATACAATACCTGCTCCCAACCCCCCGACATGGTCTTTTCCTCGATACCGGAACTCTGGTCGCTATCATCATCCGCAATGGACCCTTTTTCCTCCGTTAAAAAAAAAAAAAACACAGCTAAGCCGTGCCATCACACCAGCTCGGCATCTCCATCTTGCACCAACATCTTGGCACTCGACCACCGCAGGACCAACACGTCCCCTTCCTCAGCCGGCAGCGTGACATCCGCGTCGGTCCCTCGCCCATGGACATCCTTGCCCGTGAGCATGCGAATGAAGACGGCTGTGTCCAAGTCGGGCGAATCAATCATGCTGATGTTGCCCGCCGTGTCGTTCAGGTTCTGGAGCTGCTGGGGGAAGGAGCCCAGAAAGGAGGAAAGATAGTGGTTGTGGAGAAGAGCCTGGTGCCGCGTCGCGTAGGCGAGCTCGGTTGGAGATAGTCTATCTCGTAGGTCTTGGGTCGAAAGGTAGTGTAGCGTGTGTTTGTCAATCTGGTGTACAGTTCAGTTCAGTTCAGTTCAGTTTAGTCGTTGAATCATGAAGTTTTGCCCCGTCGCACGTGTCATCTGAGAGCAAACGCATCGCAACGCTCGCTACAACTACGCTGAGCCAGCCTCCCTTCAGCAGCAACGGAACGACGCACGCACCTTGGCGATCCGCACTCTCAAGTAGCTTCTCACTAAGAACTTGTATCTTTCCAGCTCGGTCTGTATGACGATGAGGGAAAAGTTGGTCTTGGGGTCCATGTCGCCTGTCAAGTCTTCGACTTTTTCAATCTGCGCTTTGATGCGGTCGTTTACGCGCTCGAAGAGGCCGTCTGAGGGCCATCTTTCCGCTGAAGTGTTAGCTTGGACGTTTGGTTCGGGCGAGATGTGAAATCCAGCAGCGGTGGGCAACAATCGAAAAAAAAAAACTCACTCTAATAGTTCCGGGGCTGACCGTTCTGCTACCCATCGACGCGTCAGGGCTTGGAGATCGCGTGTGCTGTGGGGGGTGGAACGTGATGAGGGGTCGACTTCACGGAGGATGTCATCAATGTCCATGCTTCATATGAGTTGATCGCGTTATGACATGAGGTTCTTTTTTTTTTGGCATGAGGTGAGGTGAGGTGAGGTGAGGTGTGGCCACTTGACGCGTGTTTGAAGGGTTCGATCGATGGCAGTGGGGAAGCAAATCTCGGTTGTGGACGTGAATAGATATAGATATGAAAACGGTCCTGGCTTCTGATTATGGACTTGTGCCTAAAACAAACTTTGCTGCTTTGCTCTATTGGGGCAAAAAAAACAACTTGGATATGCAACTTTCACTGTGGCCCAGTACCAAATTCTTTGAAGTTTTGACACGGCCATGTGCAAACGGCGGGAAAAGGGCGACTGGCGCCATCCTGTCTGAAGCCCCGTGAAGCCCCGTGCCGAGGCTCATCAACCAACGTGCATGTCTGTCTGTCTGTCTGTCTGTCTGTCTGTCTGTCTGTCTGTCTGTCTGTCTGTCTGCCTGCCTGCCTCCTTCATGAGTTCAGCCATCAACCTGATGCATCCCGCCGCCATCTGACAAACAAAAATCACAATGTCCGACAACGCCGACGACGAGCGGGTGCCCTATGCGCACTACATCAAGTCCATTCTTGAAAAGGGCATCCTCATGGGCGCCCCTCCCATCGTCACCACCAATCCCAACAGCCTCGAGGCACAAGCCAAAAAGGTCATGCCCAGGAAAGGATGGGAGTACATCAAGGGCGGGGCCGGCGAGTCGTCCACCATGGATGCGAACAGACTGGCGTTTCGGCAGTGGAAGATTGTGCCTCGAGTACTCACGCCGACGACGCCACGCGATCTCAGCACCACCTTGCTTGGAGAAAAGTACGGTACGTGTTGTGAAATAGCGACATGCACCATTGCGATTGCACGAAGACGCAGAGCCGGCAGTGCTAACAGTATATAATACTTGGCCAGATACACCCGTCTTGATGGCCCCTATAGGCGTGCAATCTTGGTTTCACCCTGACAAGGAAGTTGGCACGGCAACCGCGTGTGCCAACCTGCGTGTGCCCTACACTTTCAGCACTGCTGCCTCGACCAACATGGAGGAATTGGTGGAAAAGGTACCCCGGGGCCCGAAATGGTTTCAGTTGTACTGGCCTCTTGACGAGGAAATCACTGCCTCTATCCTCACCCGCGCAAAGTCCAATGGCTTCAAGGTCCTCGTCGTCACGCTCGATACCTGGACTCTGGCATGGAGACCATATGACTTGGACCCGGCATCGGTGCCCTTTTTCGTCGGGGAGGGCGATGATGTCGGATTCAACGATCCGGTCTTCAGGCGCAAGTTTGCCGAGAGGACTGACGGGGAGACACCTGAAGAGAGTCTTGTTCAGGCGGGCATGTACTGGTGTAGCGAGGTGTTTCCCGGCGTGAGTCGCAGCTGGGAGGATTTGAAGATTCTGAAAAAGTATTGGCATGGGCCAATGATTCTGAAAGGGGTGTTGAGCGTCGACGATGCAGAGTTGGCTGTGAAGCATGGTATGGATGGCATCATTGTCAGCACGCATGGAGGTAGGCAGCTGGACGGTGCAATTGCAACGCTGGATGCTCTGCCCGCGATTGCGGACGCCGTCGGGAGCACCATCACTGTCTTGATTGATTCCAGCATCCGGACAGGAGCTGACATCCTCAAAGCCATTGCCTTGGGGGCCAAGGGCGTGTTCCTGGGCCGTCCCGTGGTGTATGGGCTGGGGATCAATGGACAGGCTGGCGCCGAGGCCGTTATTGCTGGCCTTTTGGCCGACTTTGATCTCACAATGGGATTTGCTGGGGCCAAGACCATCCAAGATATTAAACCGTCATTGTTGGCCAAGGTATCACATCCAGGAGATGTCAAAGCCAATCTATAAGAAATACTTGCATGACAATGCATGTTGGTTCTGCCAATTCTAGTACATGGTTATGGTTATACATGGTAATTTTACATGTGGTGCGAGTCCTGAACCAACACGTTCTGAACATGAACATCAGGTAGCTGCGGTGCCCAACACAGCCCTTTACTTGTATGAGGGCCCGCTACAAGACGTTTTATCTACTGAATCTTTTTCGTTGGTTCATGTGCCTCTCGTCGGACCTGGTCATTTCCGTTCACATCACCATGAGTCCATTTCAGCAGACCAGAGAACAACGTCACCAGGCCGGCCGAGAAGGCAAAGAGCAAAGCACGCTGGATGGTAGTCAGAAGCTCAAACATGGGATAAGGGTACCTGGCAATTCATGTTGAGCGTCATTGAACACAATGTGCCCAGGTGCTTGAACGTCCTCTGAACTGCTTACCAGCCGTCTTTGCCAAAGCAAAACTCAACCCATTACCAATAGGCAAGGGAAAATACCGTACTCATCGACATCATGCCATACGCCGAGACCGTCCATGGCGGCTAGAACGAACACTGATGGAGAGAGGGCGAGACCGATGATGGTCAAGAATTAAAGGTACCATCCGTGCGCCTGGGCAAAGGGTGTATCCTCCCAGCTGAATAGACAGTGGAAGCTTTTGCCCAGAGTCGCATCTCCTAGAGAATGGATGAGCAGAGAGGCCGAGGGGGACGGAGAAGCTAAACGCTGAAGATGATGCCGAGCCATTGTTCACGTCGACGAATCAGACAAGCCCACTGAGATTTAAAATCATGATTATAATAAAATACAGAGGGCATTTGCAATGCGAAAAAAAAAAATGGCACAAGAAGAGTTTAGGTTTCGTCACGTTGCTGTGGTATCTGGGGTAGGTAGAGTGGCCCGTGTGGAGGTGTTGCCCGGGGCGGCACGGAGATTGTGATCGTCCGTGCCCACACACGCATTGGAATGCTTATAACGCATATAACTTAAGCTAGATAGGCTCTTTCCCTCTATAAAAGGGACGCTTATAATCTCTCTTTTATAGCTAGATAACTATCTTTAATTTTATCTTCTTTATAACCTATTATTAGGGGGCCTTATTAATTACTATATTATATATATATCTTTTTTCCCTTATATATATAAGAGTTATAAGCCTAGGAGGTTTACACTTAGACCTATAACTTTCTATATACCCCTTAGTATAAGAAGTATATATTTACCTTACCTTAACTAATTAATTACACTTCTAATAGATACCTTAACCTCTTATTATTTAAGTCTTAAGATAAATATTAAATTAGTATTATTAGAGAAATAAGAAAAATAGTATAAAGTATTAAAATAAGCTATATAAAGCTAAGAAATCTAGGAAAGAGTAAACCTAAATCTTTTAGTATATAAAACTAATTACTTAACTAAGCCTCTTATAGTAAAGCTAAAAAGTTACTTAAAGCTTATAAAGAAAGATATAAATAGTTAAAAGCTTACTTTCTAAGAGGCCTTATTATTTCTTTTTTATAAATATAATATTAAGTATTAATTATATAAGACTTTTAGATTAAAAGAAAGGACTATTAGTACTTAGATTATTAATACTATTAATTCTAATACTTATATAATAATAATTAATAAGATTAAAAAGAAGTATAAGAATTAGGCTTTAATACTTTATAAGATTATTATAAGCCTTAAGAAGAAATTCTTACCTAGGCTTATAATTATTAAAGTAAAGATTATAGCTAAGTATATAATATACCTTTAAGACACTAAATATACTAATAGTATATTTAAGTATTAGATTAAGTAATAAAATAAGCTATACTAAAAGGGTTCTATATATAAGATTAATAAGGTTTAAGATACTAATATAATTTATAATTTTATTTAAGCTATTAGAGTATACTTTAACCCTTAATAAGCTAGGAACTATATTATATAGCTTATATAGCTTACTAATAAAGAAAATAATACTATAATACTATAAGGTATTATATTAGAATATACTAAATACTATAAGGTAGTATATATAGTAAATATAAGCTTAGGAAAAGGGAGCTATATTACTATACTTAGTAAGCGCTCTAATAATAGCTAGAGAGATAGTAAAAAGCTTATTAAGTACCTTTACTATACTAGTAACCTAAGAAGAAGATTTTATTATAAATAAAAGCCTAAAACTTACTAAGCTTTATATTATACTATAACTAGTTAAAAAGTTAAAAGATTCTAGCTTTTTAAGAAACTTAACTATAAGAAAATTAAGAAGTATTATAAAGGTAATAATTAGAAGGATTTATATATAGAAATTATAAAAAATAGTTAGAATATGAAAGGAAAGAAGGATTATAAAGAAAAGTATCCTAAGGTAATTATTATAGTAATTATAAACCTATTACTTATTAAAGAGAAATTATTAATAAAGAGAAGCTATACTATACTTAGTAATATAAGATATATACTTTTAGAGAGTACTTTATTTAATAATTATAATACTCTTTATATTATAAATAATATAAGATTT
>AMDK01000448.1:0-20500 GCA_000309355.1 Epichloe gansuensis var. inebrians E818
GCTTCTTCTTGTGCAACTAGACAACCTCGACTACAACTCTCTAAAACATGAGATCAAGGTACACACCATGCGCGATCAGGCTACGGCCATTGCAATTCCCGGTCACCAAGATACAGCCTTGGGGAAATTCGAGAATGGACTTTATCTCGAGCTATGT
The DNA here is from genome assembly GCA_000309355.1 of Epichloe gansuensis var. inebrians E818. Taxonomy (NCBI): domain Eukaryota; kingdom Fungi; phylum Ascomycota; class Sordariomycetes; order Hypocreales; family Clavicipitaceae; genus Epichloe; species Epichloe inebrians. The sequence goes on from AMDK01000448.1 coordinate 158, forward strand.
CGCCAGCACGATCGTGTTGATATGTTCATCACCAGTAAAGCGGATGAAATTTCGAGGCGCTTAGGTACGTGTGACGTAACATCCGGCTGGAACAAAAAAAAAACATGCCGTATTTTGTGTGACTCGCCGCTAATGACACGGATTCTACTACCTACAGAACATCTTGCTAGCAATACTCAGCGTTGGGTTGCCAAGTACTCCGATGCGAATGATTCTACACTGTCACTAAAACGGCAGCGAAGGTTCGCCAAATACGAAAGGGAATTGCTGCGGTGTGGAGAGGAATTACAAGCGCTGTCACGTTTCGCTAATGCCCAAATCATTGCCTTTCGAAAGATTCTGAAAAAGTACAAGGTATGGAATAATGAAGCAGTCAATCGCGGGTTTCTTTTTCTTTTCTCTGCTTCTTTTTTCGTGACGAGGGAGGGCCGCCTTGTCTGTCTTCATTTTGTTATCCTGATGCTGCAACTGGACCCTAACTAACATGATCCTACCCGAGCAACAGAAATGGACTGGTTCAATGAGAACATCTTGAGCAACCCCAAAAGCTTCACCAAACGCACCTTTGAACAACTGCAAAGCCGACACGACGAGATCCTCGCTGATCTGCAAGCGACGACACCTCACTTTAGCGAGCCTAGCTCCCCCGAAATCGATGCGCAAGCTGTACCAGACCTACCGAGACGAGGCCGCCCTCGACAAGTTAATTTTGAGCCACTTCCTCCCGCTCAATTGGACTCGCCGGTCAAGTACTGGAATGAGTATGACGACGGTAGTGAGGCAGGAGGCCCCGAAGATGATTATGCAATTTACATCAACCCTGATGATGACACGGGGTTTCCTGGCTTCGCCTATGTGAACGCCATGTTGGCCTTGCCTTATGAGAAAGCAAAGCAGTGGTTCAAGATGCGGCGACCCAGCAATGAGCATCGCCCGCTTCTTTCCCCAGAACAGGGCTCTAGCCTGGGATACGCATCTACTGTCGTGGATTCGGAGGAGGAAGGATATTCTACCTCGGACGGCTACCCACGATTCGGGTATGCTACTCACTATGCGCTCCCCAGCATCGGCGAGCAAAAAGTGCAACGGTACCGAGAAAAGGTGCTCTTCTGGGCCACGCTAGGTTGTTTGGCGTTTTCGTTTGCGCTCCTTGGCATTGACAGTGTGCTCATCCTGACAGGAAAACACAAGCTTCGTGTCGAGGTTGATGCCGGTGTGACGGTCGGAACCATGAGTCTTTTTTGCGCCGGTTCCGGTCTCGGCATGGCGCTTTATCGCCGAGACCCGCTGTCTCTCTGGTTCAAAGTCATGGTCTGGAGTGCTTTTATCGCGTCGTGCATTCTGAATGGCATGCTTTTGGTACTGGTTCTTGGCAATGCGCCTTGACATGGACGAACAACTACATGTAGACTTTTGAACAAGGTAATAGGGCCATGGTCGTACAGAGCCTCAACAAGCTTGCTCTGGTTGACCTGGCGCAGGCGTTGTGGGTCTTGCTGAAGAATTGGATACAGAGGTCGAGATTGTCTCTTTGTTGTCTTTCATCTTGCATTATGGAGGAGACATTGTCTTGCAGGCGTGTATCATGTATATGGATGGGAAGCTTACGTGGCGACATGATAATGAATGGATGTCTGATGCGTTGAACGACGAACAAAGGGAAATCCTCGCGGTACATGGAAAACAAGAACAAGAAACGCGACTCCAGGACATACGGAGCGCTATTATCCACTGTGGGATCGGAACAATAATAGGCGGAAGCCCACTATATGTAGCCGGAGGCCCACGCACTATAGCACTACATGTATAGGCGACCCCCTGGCCCGAGAGGGCCCGAGAAGGCCCGAGAAGGCCCGAGACGGGCCTCCAGGACAAAGATCAACGAATAACGAATCAACGGGCTTAGCCTAGACGGATGGCGGACGCTCCCTTGCCGCCGCATCTTGTCTGATGAGTAAGCTTCATTTATGGCCAAGAGAAGCACGTCATACTTACTACGAGTTGAAGCAACATGCCCCGTCGTCAACAGACCCCGTTAAGACCCTCACGTAATTAGGAAGCTCATAATATAATATAATTCAGCGATTATTTAGCGTTTTAGATAGTAGTTAGCCCCACGGGCACCGGCCCTTTTCCTGCGCCTAAATGCCGATAAGAGTCGGGCAGCCATAAGGAATCTTGTAATCAATCACTGATGAGTAAGCTTGTGAACTGCTGCATACCCGGCTTTTTACCTCCAAGAACAAGACCTGGAAATTTTCCATTACCGGTATGGCATTTGGTCCGGGCAAACATGCCGGCGACTTGGTCACGGGGACCTAGATCATGCCCTGGGACTAGACTATCACATCACAATAGCTTGATCTACAGCCCAGAGCCTGATCTTCAACCCAGAGCTTGGATCCAAACAATCAGAGAGAGATCGAAATTTCCAACGTCACCACCAACGCGATCCCCTCAAGGCAAAATCAACGGCCGGCCCGTCCCTAGCCAATCCAGCTAATTGCATCAACTTATAAAAGTTGCCATCCCAGATACATTGCCAATCACCTCTTCTTCACCAAAGACAAGTCACAATCAACGAATACCACAAGTCCTCAACTCACCTACTCATCCCGAGCATCCTGAGCTTCCTGAAAAAAAAAAACGCACCGTCCTTTGATCCACTTTTTTTTTTCTCCAAAAAGCCCATTTTTATAAATCAGGAAAACATCATGAGACACTTTTACTACCTTGCGTGGCTTGCGGCCTTTTTCGCCATGGCATCCAGCCAACCGATTAATTCCAAAGCCGACGACATGGCCAACTGGCTTGCGTGCGATTGCGGCCACTCCAAACCCGCCGCGTCCAGTCAACCGAGTAGCGGCAGTGTCACTGCTCGTTCACCATCAGAGCCGAAGCCGAAGCCGGAGACGGAGACGGAGCCGAAGCCGGAGCCGGACCTGGAGCCGGCGGAGGCTACTGATTGTCGTTGTCTCTTCAGGATGGAAAAGGGCCAACCGGTATATTTCCGACAACCGGTATATCTCCGTTTGCCCCCGCGGTTCGGATAGATGGGTATGGACTTGCGCTTCTGAAAGGTGGCTGGCGCTGATTTTTGTTGGGGGGGTGGGCGTCATCGTGGCTGGCGGGACGGAAGAGCGTCGAGGGACTGACTTTATCCAAAAAGTGTGGGTTTTTGGGTTTATATGGGGACGGACGTGTGTACTCTGTACAATGTAGGGTGGATGTGGGAGAGTTGGAAGGGATTGGGATGGCTGGGGTAAATACCATGTTTTGATGGGGTTGTGGAACGCGAGGCCGCTGGCTGGCTGGCGTCGTGACGCTCAACATTCACCGGCAAAGCATGTTGTATATAATCGAACATTGATACATTATTAGCCTCTCACGCCTGCTATCTACATCCTCAAGATGCAGTAAGAGAAAAAAAAAAGAATAAGAGAAAAACACCGGTCATCAAAAAAGCCAGCCCCTATAGTCCATAGTCATGACTGTCATGTTGTTCACTTGGCGTCAATGGAAAATAACCCTTTTGACCCTTACCCATGGCGCTCCCCCGTTGCGTGCATTCGGCACTATCCGTGTGGGGCTCTTATAGGGCCTCTTCTTTTTTTTTTTTCTTTCTTTTTTTTTCCCCCTTGTCGTCGCTGTTAGACATTCATAATTCCCAAAGTCCCATCAACCCAGAAAAACACGTCTTGGTACACCTGCGTACCATCAAGGAAATGCCCCTCCGCGGCATGTAGTGTAAAGCGAAGCCCGGCATTGCTTCAGAAAGATGATTGAAAGAAAAATCTAAAACAGGAGCAATGAGAAAAGCAAGGTTGGGGCCGCCCCTCGGATAAAACGCGCAAGGATAGCTTAGCATGCCGCTGGCGATGCGCCTGACGCTTCGTCGAACCAATACTGTCGCTGAAAGAAGAGAAGGGAGGAAAACAAAAGGTTTCATAGTACATTGGGGATAAGAGACTGTTGTACAGAGGCAAGCTGCTTTGGCCCGTTGGAGCATCAAGCCGATCGGCTACTCACTGGCGCCACTGGCTCAGAATAAGTTGGGGTGTGGTTGTGACCTCGTGGCAGTGACCTCGTGGTGGGTGGTGCCTCACGAAAAGTTTCCATCCCCAAAGGGGGAGGCCCGTAGTTTGACCCATGATCATACCCATGATCATACTGCTGGTGAGGATGCTGGGGAGCGGGCGACGTGTGGCTATACTCGGACGTCCATTCATGTCTGCCATATACCGGAGGACCATGACGTGCCGGTTCATAGGATGCTGGCGGCGATGGTCGGTAGGCGTCACCTCCGTAACTGAGATGCTCCATGAGTCCGCCATTGCTGGAGCCAGACGGTCTGCCAGCCATGGAAACGAATCTGCTCCCCGGCGTGTAAGCGCTGGCAGATCTCTGGTGCATGGGCCGCGGAGGGCCATGCGAGTGATGAGGTCGCATGCTTGCCACACTTCGATCAGGCCCTGGGTGGCCATACATGGGACCACCACCCTGCATCTGAGTTGCGATGGACGGCAGAGTGGGAGGGGAGGTGGGAGTGTTTCGGCTGTTGGTATATTGGCCCGACTGCTGCTCATAGCTAGCCGCAGCATGGTAATGATTGTATGACTTTTGAGCATATGAAGCCTCCTGGGGACCTTGATACGATGACATGCGAGTGTGGCCATGTGATGCACTGTGAATATGTTGATCCTGACGTCCCATCTGGGCATAGACATGGTGGTTGTACTCTAGAGGCTGAATCCTGGGCACAATATTCTGGGCACGCGGGGGGTGACCTGCAGGTCCTTGAGCACCGAATCCGTAAGGAGACGACGCCATATATGGATGTGACGGGTCCGTCACGTACGCGCCCTGCAAGTCTGATGACTGAAAGTGCGGAAATGTGGCGGCTCGGGCAGTGCGTGACCGCTTCCCTGAGGGGCTCATGATATCCTCATCGTCCGCTGTGTGATGGCTGCCATAGCCCATATCCCCCCCATACATAGGGTTTCGGCGGGTCATTACGCCAAAATCAGAGGCCTTTCGTTTGGACGTTTTCGCCGCGCTGATGGACCCAGTCTGTCGTCGATACCGGGCAGGCTTGCCTGGGTCCTTCTCGCTTTCATCGTCCACGATGTCAGGGAGAAACTCAATTTCCGGTACTTGGGTAACAGTGCCGTTTTCGATCTCTTCACGAAGGCGGGCTGCGATGGCAAACATGCGAGCTGTGTCAAAGCCGTCGCCGAGCTCACTGATGATCCACGCGGGAATGTGGCTAGCCCCAAGAGCGGTTGTGTCATCCTCGTCCTCGTTTCCCCTCCTATTTCCCTGAAGTCGCTTCTCTTCTCGTTTTCGTAACGACAGCGTCCATGATTTGATGTATGCTCCTTTCCCTCTGGCTTGATTTCGGTCACTCCATGCCTTGAGGCGCTCAATTTGGGTTTCCACGAGTTCCATCTGAGTCACGGGGTACGTTCTTGCGTTTCGGTATCGAACCCTCTGATAATGCTTACGACAGTAGTACACCCATACCATTTTCGGAATCTTGAGTGTGCAAGTCTTGTTGCGACCAAACAAGTGTGATATGGCTTTTCGAAGCTGAGACCCGGTGTCGCAATCGTCAACAAACATGCAAACGGGCTTTTCCTCGTCGTCCTCATCCAAGGGAACGGTGGTGTTGGATGACGGTTGCGCCGAACGTGGTTCGTAATCGAGTGGGCCAGCCGTAAAAGCTGAAGAAGGGAGAGCGTGCACGAGTCCAAGTGCAGGAACACCGGTACCAGTGTCCTCGCTCTGGTGTTTCGGAACACGTTCTTCTACTACAGAGTCACTGTAATCGCCCATCGTGTGTGCAGGAGGAGCTGCATTCGTGGTGTCGCCCCGCGGCAGAGGCTGTGAGCTTCCACCCTCCGCGACAGCCATGACTTCGCTGGGGGTTGCTAAAACGGCTCTGAGCTGTCTGGATGATCTATAGTTGGCCACAGGACAGAAGTCTGGAGCAGAAGCAGCCCTCTTGTGTGATTTCGAAGAACCAGCGAATGGAGATGGCTTGTTCAATGGATCACTAACCACAGGGGAAAATTGTTAGTTAGTAAAAAAGAACTCGGGAAGAAATCGTAAGAAAAAATTTCAGGCTCCAGGCCCGAACACTTGATCGTTTGCATGAACTAGCAGTGAGAAATGGAAACGGGTGTGGGTAGATAATAGATGTCAGGTGCAGTGATCATGACCAAGACCGTGAGAGAAGGCGGAGCTTAACATTTACTCGTCAAGATGCGTTAAACATGCTGTGAGGAGTCTTTGCCCCAACCGTGATTCACCGAGGGTCAAGCTTGCCGGGCAGCCTCAACGTATTTCAGACGAACCTCTACCCTGCCTCACTTCCGCAGGTTTATTCGGTTGAGAGGGACCAGACGCGGCGATAGTCATGGCCAGGGCAAGACAGCAAAGTAAGTTGGTAGCATGGTAACAGTTCACTAACCTGGTAGGAGTATCGGCGATTGGAGTCTTGTTCGCGTTCTTCATGTTCAAGACGGCGTCTGAAGGACTTTCAGATCTCTTTGGAGCAGTCATCTCATCAATTTGATGTGGTGGTAATGGCCCAACACTCGTTGTCTGTTGTGCTCTTTTTGCTGAATTCAGCGTCTGGTATGATTCACTACCTGACGACAGTGTCCTCTCGAGTAGAGGTAATTCTGCGACAGATTGGCGAGCACTGTGGATACTATTCAACGTTGTGACCGAGGATATTCTAGAGTGGGATTTAGATCTCCATGATGCGAAAGACGAAAGACTGCTGTGACTGTCGGACAACTTGTGGCCTGTTGGGTCGGGCGTCTCTGTGTCTCGCTGGCTATCATCACAATGATTTTGCCTCACATACAAGTCAGCCATGGAGAGAGTCCAAACATAACAACGAGCTAACTTACAGATTTTGTTGCATTCGTGTTGGCGGTAGAGACGGCTGAGATGATTCAAATTCGATAGACGTAGAATCCACAGATCCCATTCTGGAGTGTCTCTCCATGGCAGTAAAATCATAGGAGCCTTCCGAGTCAAGATTGTCACTTGCTGATCGGAACGAAAATATCGAATTCGAGCGGTATTTGGGATCAGATTGAGACGGCAGTGCGTAGCCACCAGCGCTCCATGGTTTTCGGTTTTGGAACGAATTTGAATCCCAGTCTTGCTGTGGTGTTGTTCTATCGGGCGAGGGCGTTGGTAACGATGCTGACGATGCTTTGTCTGGATTCAAGATACAAGATGACGGTGTTGTCTCCCTCGTGGAGCTCTTGCAACGTTCTGATGCTGCTGCTGCTGATTGATTCAGCAGGGAAGTGACGTCCATTCTCTTGGCCAAACCACACACACACACAAAAGAAAACCAACGAAAGAAGGATATCGTCCATGAGTGTCCTGGCAGATATTATAGGTCTGTCTTTGGAAGGATCTTGGTTGTCAAAGGCCAGTATGCTGGAGCACCTGTCAGGTCAAGTGTAAGGGCTTAAGTCGGGGACGAGTCGTGCACAGAAGTCGCTCAACGGCCCTGCGTGAATTGCTCCCCTTGGACGGAAAAAGGAAGGTTGTGGTATGGTTGAATACTCATGGGGGGAGGGAAGGCGTCCGAGGTTGGAGGAGGTGGCTCTCCGATGCTATTTGTTCGAACATATAGAAAGGGAATAGAACATGGGAGCAACGCCGAATTATTGTACCACTGATCCTCAAAACCAACAGGAAAGGACAGAACCCTCACAGACTTGGGGACACGATCGAGTGGACCATTCGCATTGACGGGCTCGCACCCGAATAGATCGAAACAGCCGAAACACCAGTCACTATGGGGCTAGAGAGTGCTGTTCGGTCATTTTCCATTTTCCAGTACGGAGTATAGGATGTCAGATCTTGGACGGCCCGAGCGTCTTTTCGAATTGCAACCAAAGCTTCTAGAGACTTGAGTTAAGTCTGTCTGAAACAGGTGGCTGTGTGTGTGTATGTGTGTATGCGTGTATGCTAGACGCCTGCAAGGGCTGGCTGTCCACCCCAGTCCACTCCTGGTCCATCAAGAATCCTATTCCTGTCCGAAGGGGGTTGAAATACATCATGAGACGCAGGCCGCATCAGCAAAGCCGTGAGTCCGGGAGAGTCCAAAGCGAGTCCCAACTAGACGGTGACAATAGGAGGGCCGACGAAGCAGCCTACACCCACGCTGCTGCTTGCTACTCGAGAGGGTGTCAACAGTCGGCATCTTTAACACCACAAAACAATTCGGCCTAGACGTCCAATGTACAGGATGGTGTGTATCTTGTCGAGGCGACAAATATTAGTTGTGGGCCAAATCTATGTGTATGTACATACTCCGTGCATTGTACAGTCAGCGTAGGTCCAGTTGATCAATATTGCCTCCTGGATAATAGTATATGCGTTATTATGGATGAACGGCCGGGAGCGCAGTTGGCCCTGTCACTTGTGGAATTGCGTAGCAACTTGCTTATGTAGGCCAAAGCGGGCTTGATCGCAGTGCCGGTATCCATTGCCTACCTGTTTTCTAAATGCGATTCGAGCAGACGAAAAGTCAAGACCAGTAGAGCCATTTGTCCACTGGAGCACAGTGCACACTGTTGGCGCTGCCGCAAACCGGATGTTGCCATGCTTTGAGTCCTCGTGGTTGAGCCGGCAGGCCATGGGGTAATTTGCTTTATTACGGAGTACATACTTGCAATGCAAGGACACCCCTGTTTGCAGCAGAGGTTCACAGTGCGGTACAAGTCTGACTTGAGCGTTGCGCGCGGGCGAGCTGCAAGAAGGGCGGGTATTGATTAGGCGTCGAGAAGAGCCCATCCGAACCAACGTGCGAGATCCCGAGTGCGTTGGTCGGATCAATAATAACGGCGTGTACATGTACGGAGTACGGGGAGTACGGGGTAGGCCATCCCGTCCGAGCACTGGGGGCGGCATCACCGAGGACACAAGGTCAGGGATGCCCAGTCGAACTACGGAGTAGATTTTTGCATACATATCTCTCATATACATGTAGTTGGCCCGTGGCCCATGCGGTCGAGCTATAATACCAGACGGCGGCATTGCGATGTGAGGCGTCGATGTTTCTTCCCAAGTCAGTGTACTGAACGGAGTACAGTCTGCGCAACGCAGGCTGCAACAAGGCGTGAAACCCTCGCAAGGACAGGCTTTTTCGCACTCTGACGACAAAAGATGTTGAATAAACAAGGGGTCACACCAGGAATGATGTGCGACCGGAATAGGGTAAGCCGTAGCCTTAGGTCAAACCACTCATCTTTATCCCTTATATGGACGTTTCATCTCCGTCTTGTCTGCTCGTTATGCGATGAAAAGTTGGAAACAATCGGAATATGCCGATTTATTATTGATGTGTGATCAGACAACTCGATTTCCGTACTAGCCCGCCTGGTTTGGGTTAGCTCAGATATAATCGCAGGGCACTGCAGACAGAGCTTTGATTGACAGGAGCAATCGAGACCGTCCCTTGAAATCAGCAGACGGAAGTAGCCGCGGATGGCACAAATGCAAATCATAGACGCCACCAGGCAATTGTTCCCGTTGATATAAACGGAATATCAACGAAGAGTATAAGCAGTTGTGGATGCAGGGCATCCAAGATGCTACGCGACGCATCACATTTCCCACTAATGGGAGTTGGTTGCCAGCTGCCTCTGTTGATTGCCCAACATTTTGCGGCTTTCCCAAAACGACCAACCACATTTGACTGGCCAGGTCCAGACGCTGCTGGCGATTGTTATGCAAGAAAACTCCGATGTCGTGCATCAATCGCACCCAAAATTGACCTCTCAACGCTTTAGCATGCGGTACTCCGTACAAGTGCGATGAACATGACAAGACGACCCTGCATCGAGGAACGTTGGGTGTTTTGTTATTATCTTTCCACAGAAGTTCGATGGATCGAAAGGAGGTGGTAGTAATTGGACGGACGCAGCTGTTGTTGACGTGCAAGTTGACGACACAAGTCAAGTTGCGTTATTGACGAAAAAATTGCAGCCTGCTGGCACCTGGCACCTGGCACCTGGCATACATAGCCTTGCTTCCTTCCTTCCTCCCTTCTACCAGCCATTTGTGCAAGGGCATTCAACGTGGCAGCATCAACGGTGCCACCTGCCTGCCACCTGCCTGGCTGCTATCTGCAGCTGACTGACATTACTGACTGACAACTGACTGACCAAGCTGGCAGTCCGAATCCTCTCAACTAGCATCGAATCGTCCGTGTGCCGTTCTCCGTCGGGTTGATGATATGCTTTGCACGAGTAAGACGGTTCCCCTTCTCTGCTGTTTAGACTTTGAGACATCACAGTAGCATTGCGTCGACTAACTTAGTTGGTCGAAGCTCAAATTCAATGCAACCCACTCGTCCGACTATCGACAATGCCAATATTTTTTACTCCATATAACTTGTAACACGACAACTCATCTGGGGGACGCAAATTTCCCACCGGGGCTTTCAAATTTCCCACTAGCCTAGCTAAATCGAGAGAAGTCTCCACATACCTACTTTTAATGCAGAAGTACCTCTAAGGTTTTTTTTCCTCCTATCTCCTGTCCCGTAATGCCTATAGCACTCGCAGCGCCCGTGTGCCTCTTCTATGGGCCTGTAACCTTCCTCCTATAACGAATTTTTCTACTATTATTATTATAATACCTATATTATTACTAAAAGCCTTGTTCTTGCCTTAAATTACTTATTATAGATTAGCCTCTTTATAACCGCAAATTTGCCTCTTTTAAACAAGCCTATAAGGCCCTAGAGCAGTAATAAGCTAATAAGGGCTGTTACGGGAGAAAAAAAAACCTTAGAGGTACTTCTGCACTAGAATTAGGTGTGTGGAGACTCTTCTTGATTTAGCTAGTCCGGTGGGAAATTTGAAAGCTCCGGTGGGAAATTTGCGTCCCCACTCATCTGGCACATTTCATTCTGAATCAACCCTTGCAGATTTGCAAGTCACGTGGCTATCGCTCATCTTCACGTGCAGCCAATGGTCCTATTCTTCGACAATATTGCCACACCAATAAGAAAAAGACGAGCGATAGGTCAGCCCAGTTCATGATACCAGACGTATGTACCGCACCTTGCCCGGGGGTTGGTTCCTACTCTGAGCTGGCCACTATTAAGGCTGTCGCCCGAAGACTCCTTAGCACAGATGGGGATTGAATGAACTGTGAGGCGCTGTCCACCCTTTTTCCACGGTTGGACCCATGTTTCACCGCCCGTGTCACAGGATCGGCCCAGGCACTTGTCAAACGACTCAGCAAGCCCCGAATAAAGATTACCTCCGAAGTGGACTGAGAATACAAGGTCTGTTCTCTTCAACTAGCGGGACCGAGCATTTGCTCCGACCTCAACCACGTACACGACGAGCATTTCGCGTTCCTCAAGATATCATTCAAGATGCGGATCACCGCCAGCATGTGCGTGCGTTCGAAACAACTAATAGTTTGGCAAGGAGTAGAAAGACAGATTAATGCTTGATGGTGAAAACAAATCAGTCAGCGACCGTGCATTCAGAAAAATGGCTAATTTGAGCCAACTAGATTCGAGCATTCGGAAGAGACTTTTCCAATGTTTTGTTCCCCCATCACGTTCCGAACAAGAATGCCTCTTTCGGGTTAACGCTTACGACAGTACAGGCGCAAGGGTCACGAATGAAAATCAGAGAAGTCTTCGACACGTTTTTCAAATGTCGGCCACGCAGCCAACACTAGCCTTATTGGCACGCGCTTTCGTCAGATAAATGACCGCTAATATGATTTCAGATTCAAAGCTAGCATAATGACTAGACTCTATCGTTTCACAATAGCCACTATCTCCTCTGAGACGATAAGGCTCCAGGTACATAGGTGACAGGGGTTGGTCCAATCAAAATCGCCGCTAGGAAAGGTACATCTTTTCTTATACTAAATTACACTATGATACAAGTACTGGCAATGGTCTAAGTTACAAAGAGAAACATCGCATGTCTCACAACCCTACCGGCTTTGAGGTGCCTGTGCTAGCTGATTAAGGGCATTGTCAGAGAGGCTTTTGAGGGCTTTCCAAGGCCTCTGCAGCTATGGCTTACGATGCATTGCGATGGTCGAATTAAAGGTGTTGCTGGAATCGATCTAGCTAATCCATTATCGTCGATAGTAGCCTAAACGCGTTATGTAGAGTTTTGGCGCGTAATGTTTTTGAAGGTCACCTAAGGTCACTCCGGGCTGCGCCCAATCACCAGCAATAAAAGTGGGTCTGCCACGTACCTGGAGCCTTATCGTCTCAGAGGAGATAAACGTGCGCTATGCCTCAGAAACATCTGCAACGATCGGACGACTAGCATTTGGGACAAGCACAAGCATCTGTGTGGAGTGTCACAGGAAATGTATGTATGAATCCGCACAGAGTATGTTTTGGAGTATGTTTTGTCAACAGTGCTCGTCATGGTAAATGGCATTGAGCGCCAACCTCGCGCCATCTTCCATTCTGAACAGTTCTCGGTTGATCGGACAGTGAAAGGCAAGGCACCCACCGCCTTGCCTTTCACTTACCAGGGCTAGTCGCAGCAGAAGAGTTGCAATGGATGGATTCTGGCATCCTGTCTCCATTCTCTTGTGCAGGCAACATCCCTGCGGAGATCCAACCACACGTCAACAGCTCAAGATTTTGGTAGGATGGTTTCATCTCAAGTTACTTGTGGCACCAAGGCTGTGCTGGCCAGCACGTACCTTCTTCTCCTAATACTAGCGACACCAATGTCACTAACTCAGAGCTTAAAGCCATTTACCACAAAATCTCCAATTGTGGCTGAGATTATAAGCTTGACTAATCCGTAGTACGAGAGGCTTTGAGATGACAAGGCTTGAATGGCATTGTGTGATGGCTGTTGAGGGGAAACTTTTCTTGCACGTGTTCGACAGCTTCATCCAATCGCTGAAAAATTATCATCTCGAATCAAAGAAGTCATCATTCCCGCTCCTCAAGCATTGCAAACATGTGGAGTCCACTCCATACGGTGCGTTACATACATACATGTACAATGTACATATTATCATGGAGCCCTTGCAACATGAAAGGCTAAGTAAGGATGAATGTCTGCATGTAATTGCATCTGAAAATACATATCGATCAATGAGACACTGACACTGACGGGTCTCGGTAAATTGGACCACTAGTTTCCCCAGCTCGTCCATCCCTTTTTTGATCGCCACCCGTCGCCCAATACTTGGCCTCAAGTCGAGACGCGGCACAGCCTGGACGCAAGCAGTCGGCAGGTCCGGATTCCGATACTCCACTATTAACTCTGTACATGCATTCTTTGTACAGACATGGTCGTGAGGGGTGCAGTCTGTGCAGACTGATTGACTGTGCAGGCGCGAAGCCTTGTTCTGACGAAGAAACTCACATGACTTCGCCAATGCATGTCGCTCGAATTACATACGCTGATATTCACGCATGCGCAGCCCGTGGCTGGTGCTCCCCTGCTCGTTCTTCGGCATTTCTCATCTGCGATTCCCAAAGCCAGCAGGTCCACGCATGCCCTCCTCCATCCGTTGAACGGACAGGGAGATCGATCACCGGCTGAATGTTTTAGACTGAGCCCATGTTTATTGAGGCCATACGGAGTACATGTAGAATATTACAAGGACGCCCTGATAATACTGCTTATGTACTGTCTTCCCTGGGCAAACTTGGGGATCCCTGAACCGCTTCCGTCTCCAAAGCTAAATTGGAGCACTGGCGCGGTCTGTTCATATTGTTCACACACATTGTTCATCCAAGCATCGCATTTATTGACGTGGCTGGAGAACGACATCTATTACGGCGTACGTGTTTTTTTTTTTTGGTCTTTCGAATCCTGATAGTAAACTCTTGGCTTTGACCGTCGGACCTTTTATCAATGTGGTGTCGCGGAGACTGGTGTTCGAGAGGCCCTGTAAAGTTCATCCCAACCAATCTATCTGCCCCCTTCTGTCCACCTCTGCCCACCCCAGCGGTAAAGAGCATGCAACACCAGAGAATCCTTGGTCGTGAACTTGCATATCATTATGTTATGTGAAGTTTTTCATATGTATATACCGGTGGTTTACAGTACACTGGGCAGGCATTTCTTCCTTGACTGTACATACATATGTATCGTTAATCTCGGCCCTTGTCGTCTTTTATGGCAGGGGAAAGGGCAGACAGTACACATGTAAACTACATAGCTTCCCAGATACTCCGTAGTTCCTCTCTACACCTCGTTTCCTGCAAGGGGGTGGCCATGTCGCGTGGGATGCCCTATTCCGATAACTCAAAACCGTTGGAGGAACACCCACGGGTTGGAATCGTGAACCCCACGGTGACAAGTGGTCAGCCATGACAAAAGCGTGTCGCTACCCCCCCCCCCCCCTTGCTGCCCTGTTCCATTCCGTTCTGTGCGTTTTTTTTTTCCTCCCTACCCCGTACGTTCACTCCATACCGTGGAAACAGTGCCAGCGAGAGTGAAACCCTTCCGCTGCATTGCTGAGCAATGTTTCTAAAACACGGACTGATGAATCCCCCGGCCCCTCAAAGTAAAGACGACGGCGCGGACCATGGTTTCAGAATCGGCGAAACTGGAACACCCCTTGTTGAATATGGCCCTGCCGAGATTCAACAAACGTGTAGGATGAGATGGGTTTTTTTTTTCCCCTCATTCTATCCGAAATTTGGAAATGATGATGCTTCGTGGACAGACAATGAAACTCGAGTCCGTCGCGACGAGAGACGCAAATCGATGACTTGAATCTGACGCCTCGTGGGTATGTAGGCATGGAACGTAATTTCAGCCCAGGAGGCGTCGCGCCAATGACGAAATTAGAATATCCAAGCACAAAACATATGTTGTGCTGCAATGGATGCAAGTGCGCCTTGGGAAAAACGACATGCACGTATGCGTCGGACATTTTATTCTAGTTGGTTTCCTGCTCAACTCTTCGTATGGCTGGCTGTTGCGTGGTGTACCTTCTTGTCTCTCACGTAGGAGTCATTGTGTTCAAGTGTAACCGTGGCTTTTGTGTGAGGTCTGTACATGGGGGCGGTGGTGTGCATGGCAATTTGGTTGCCTGTTTGGAAGATGAAGATAGATGGTCTTGTTGGTATGGGCAAATCCTTTTTTTTTAAGAAGGGGGGGGAGGGGGGGTTCCTCCATTCGCGAGGGATAAAAGTGCGAATTTACATGTAGGGTAGCCGGAGATGGTTTGCGGGCACTTGTATAGGGATTTACGTAGAGCTTGGCCATGATGTGTTGTTCTACATTACGTGAAGTCGCAAGCTGGAACGTATAGTGCGTCAATCCTGAACAGATAGTCGCCTGTTGATAAGTTGATTTTTGGTTGGTCCAAGTTCCGTTCAACGCGAGAACGAATCGATAACAGATCAAACACCTTGTGAATAGCCCATGGGAAAGCCGTTTCTTACTCTGATGTATTTCTTATTTTCCTTCTGAGCATTTATGATGCTTCTAAAACAAATCATCTATGGCTTTATCGGCATCCTTTTGTATTAGTTCCTTCATTCCCTGTGGCTCCCCGATAGTTTACTTTAGCAATCTGATGTATTCTTGCTATCAAATTACAGGAGATGTGACTTCCTTACCTCTGGCATGATAGGCTTGCCTTCCTTGTCCGTCACGTAACGGAATGGCATCTGCGTGCTTTCGTGCTCATTGAATTTGAGCTCGGGGAAATCGACGTGAGGGACCTTTTCCAATGGGACTGTTCGTTCTCGTCAGTATGACAAGCAGAGATATCCCGTGAAAGATGTAGACACGGAAAGAGATACGTACTTGCGTCTTGGACAACCATGCGAGTGACTCGCACCGCAGTGTCAGTTGTCATTTGCTTGGGTCCCAGTCTTCGACCTTCGAAACCCTTCTTTCTCAACTCAGATGTTCGATCTACAATACGATAAGTCACAAAACCTGGACTCCCTCGCTAATTTTGTTCCGCCTCCGTGTATTCCCAATATATTCAGGGAGGTGGAGGGGAAGACAAACCTCTAGGGGGATCATCACCTGCATGAAATGATTTATCAGTCAAGTCAGTCATGGGAGTGCTCAATATAAACTCAACAATGGCAGGGCAAGGGGGAAGAAACCAATATAAACAAAGGTGGTTGTGGGGGGGGGGGGACAACGAACCCAAGATACCACCAAACAAGAAAGCATCAAAAGTATTTCCGTCCTCCGGTGAGAGATCTTTCGCAGCAGACGGATCTAACAAGCACACCTTATCCTTGTTCCCTGCGTACAGCTCCTCCACACCGCGATGTTCAGGTGTAAACGCCGAGATGCCGTTCAAGGCAGCGGGGACCCTGAAACTAGCTGGTAGACTGGACAGGATGAAGTTTCCATGTGACTCTTTGGTTTCCTTTGCGACGGCAATGTATTCTAGCTCTGACCATGGCCCCAGTTCGGGATCCAAGTGTTCGACAATGAAGGTCTTGCCGGCCGGCATGGTGAGCGAAAGTGAAGGATGCGTACCTGCCTGAGAGGCTTGCTTAGTACCCCGGGGCTGGATGCAGGTGTGGAGGGCCGGATATTATGTTTGAAACCCGATTTTGTCCGGGGAAGACAGAAATAAGGGCGTTCAAGACGGATACGATACGAACCGGCTAGGTTGCGAGAAGGACGGATGTGTTTTGGATACGTTGACTCGGGGACCTTGCCATGAGGCTGGCGGGGAGCGCAGAAGGAGTGGGAAAATTCGACATGTGTGAGAGGTCGAATCGAGTTCTGGCTTGGGCCATGGGAGTCAGTGAGTGAGTGAGTGAGTGAGTGGTGGGCACTTGGCAGGTGGGTGGTCACTGGTGGTACCGGTCAAGTCAGTGGAATACATGTAACAAATAGACTGCCTACTGCGGTGATTCCTGCTCACGAGCTGGGATTCTTGGGGAAATGGAAGGGGATACATGTAGCTTTCAAAGTTTGTCTATGCAGCGCTAATTTAGGGTTTATAGATAATGATTTTGGGCAATAAAGTGGTGAATGTCGACGACTCGACGTCGCGCACAACCAGATAATGCGCGCTCACAGGGGTGAGTTCAGCCAATGATGGACGAATGCCGATTTCTTTAAATTACGTAATACACTCTCCACCTCAACGGGTCTCCAACGGCCAGTCACGGCGGCCAGCAGCCTGGTCGGTCCAAGCCATCCATGCTGCACTGCTGCAAGAATCAAGGGGGCGCGCCACATTCCATCCGTCAATTGCACCGTCTACGGAGTACATTATTGATCTATTCATTTTTGGTTGTGGCCAATGCATCTGATTTGGAAAGACATCGGAATTGCGGGCGATACCCAGCCAGTGTAACAATGAATATACAAATGACCAATGACCTTCTAGTCATGTCTAATCCCGTACTTATCGGAAATCTTTGCACTGTACCCCTGTAGAACTGTTCGCTTGGCTTGGCTGGGATTGTTGAAATGCCCAACATCGATTCTGTCGCAGATGGGCATCGATCTATTATCGAACAACAGTGACAGTGAAAGCCACACCCACCTCAACAAAGACAACAGGGGACAACAGGGGGTGCAGTCCGACCGGTCTGGCTGGTGTGTTGCTGGTGTGTGTTGCTGGTGCGTGCTCCTGCCATTGGTCTTTGATTGAATAATAGCTCCTCCTCCAGTCAGACGCACGGCTCCAGCCCACCGTTGCTTACGACATCACACGCCAGCCAACAGCTCCTGACAAGCCACATCCCCTCCACCACGACCACGAGCAGCGTCGTCGCCAGTTGACGGATTCCATCGCTCTGCATCAAGTATATTCACCTTGCTGCATCCATCTGGCCTGGCCTGGCCTCCCCTAGCGTTCCATCTTCCATGATTTGACATTTCGGCAAACAAACCGAGTTGCCCACCTCCTTGACCCTTTGGCGCAACTCCGCCCGTCCCCAGGCCCTCGGGGCTTCGCGGCACATCTTCGACGGCCATGGCTCCTTGGTCCTCCTGGTCTGTAGCCAAATTGTGCCAGCTTCTGGCCGTGCTGGCGCTGTGGCCGGCCACCGCTGCAGCTGCCGACAAGTCTGCCGCCGATTACTACGTTCACAATCTACCTGGCCTGCCTAAAGATGCTGCTCCGATTAAGATGCATGCTGGGTAAGTGTCCTTGTCCTATCATTGTCCGCGGCGAGAACGTCCAAGATGCGCCCAATGCGTTGCGAGGGCGCGTGGCTAAGCCAATACAAAGCTGGGGAGAAAGCTAACCTAACCTCCGGGGTACACAGTCACATCGAGGTCGCAAAAGAGTTCAATGGCAACCTGTTCTTCTGGCATTTTCAAAATAATCATATTGCGAACCGGCAGCGAACCGTCATATGGTTGAACGGCGGCCCTGGGTGTAGCTCCGAGGATGGTGCTTTGATGGAAGTTGGCCCTTACAGGGTCAGGCAGGACATGACGCTGGGCCTGAACAATGGTTCCTGGAACGAATTTGCAAACTTGCTCTTCGTCGACAACCCCGTTGGGACTGGCTTCAGTTATGTCGACACTAACAACTATGTGCATGAGTTGAGTGGCATGGCCGATCAGTTTGTCATATTTATGGAGAAATTCTTCAAAATATTTCCCGAATATGAACACGATGATGTAAGTGTGTGGACGGAGAGTTGGAAACCTCCTTGTGTCAAGTGATCAATCTAACCGATCACTAGATCTACATCGCGGGAGAGTCATATGCAGGACAACACATTCCGTACATCGCTAAAGCAATCCTCGATCGCAATGCGCAGAAAGAGCCGGCCGAAAAATGGAGCCTTCAGGGTCTTCTCATCGGCAATGGGTGGATCTCTGCTCGAGACCAAGCTGATTCGTACCTGAAGTTCAGTCTCCAAAAGGGACTCCTCGAGAAAGGTTCAGACAAGGCCCAGCAAGTGCAACATTTGCAGAGGATCTGCGATAAGGCGCTTTCCATGAATCCCGGACGTGTCGATTACCCTGAATGCGATGCCATCCTTCAGAAGATCCTGGATCTCACTAGACAAGGCT
This sequence comes from Epichloe gansuensis var. inebrians E818, assembly GCA_000309355.1. Taxonomy (NCBI): domain Eukaryota; kingdom Fungi; phylum Ascomycota; class Sordariomycetes; order Hypocreales; family Clavicipitaceae; genus Epichloe; species Epichloe inebrians. The sequence continues at coordinate 19,180 of AMDK01000448.1, forward strand.
CTGGCGACCAGGAATGCATTAACATGTACGATGTACGGCTCAGAGACTCATACTCTTCCTGTGGCATGAACTGGCCCCCGACTTTGGAAGATGTTGGGCCCTATTTACGACAGCCGTCGGTCATTCAAGCTTTGAACCTGGACAGACAGCGCAATACGGGCTGGCAAGAATGCAACTCCCACGTCCATGCTGCTTTCAAAAATATCAATTCTACAGCATCCATTCATTTGTTCCCTTATATTCTTCAGCATTTAGAGGTGCTTCTGTTTTCCGGCGCGGAAGACCTCATTTGCAACCACGTTGGCACAGAGCAGCTGATCGCCAACTTGGAGTGGAATGGGGGCAAAGGATTCGAGGTCACACCGGGAAACTGGGCTCCTCGAAGACAATGGACCTTTGAGGGTGAGAATGCGGGATTCTGGCAGGAAGCGCGCAACCTGACTTATGTTCTCTTCCACAATGCCTCACACATGGTCCCGTTCGACTACCCACGACGCTCTCGAGACATGTTGGACCGCTTTATGAAAATTGACATCAGCAATGTTGGTGGTATTCCTTCAGACAGCCTGATCGATGGCGAAAAGGGCCCAGATACCTCTGTTGGCGGAGCGACCAACAATACTCATCATCAACAAGAGGAGACAAACAAGAAGCTCGACGATGCGAAATGGCATGCGTACCGGCGGTCTGGAGAAGTGGTACTTGGTATTGTGATTATTGCTGCGGTGGCATGGGGTTTCTTTATTTGGCGTCAGCGACGCAGAGGCGCTGCCTACTCTGCTTTGAGGGGTGAGGAGGCGGCAGGCCAGTCGAGAACTGGGCTTGCGGCATTCCATGACCGCCAGTGTGGCGGCGATCTTGAAGCCGCTGCATTCGATGAAACCACGATTGACAATATCCCACTTCAGGAATCAATTGGCCGGAACGAGGCCAAGTACAGCATTGGAGATGACAGTGACGACGACGAGGAGGAGGACGAGCAAGGTGGCAAGAGGAACCAAGCAGGTACCAGCAACAAGTCAAAATTGTAACGATAGATGGTTGGTCTAGTCTGACGCCCTAGGCCAGAAAGGAAATGATAGGCATAACGGGAAAAAAAAGGAAATGCCGGCGTTGGGGTTCAAGTATTTGCATTTGTATAACCTATGCATGTGGTGGCCAGTAAGCAGCTGAGTCGTATAAAACGTGCTTTACCCAGCTCCCGCACTTTAATATCTAATTCTGATGATCAGACATTAGAAAAGATTCATCTGACTTTGATAAGTTCCTGTGAACTTGCGGACTCGAGCCGCGCGCAGGTGGCCCAAAAATTCAAGGACAC
>AMDK01000449.1:0-20504 GCA_000309355.1 Epichloe gansuensis var. inebrians E818
CTCTCAGCCCTCTCGAGCGCCAACTTTGCAACTTCGTACCATCTCGGCTCAGTAGGCGTCGTCGACGGCTCGATATCATACTTGTTCTCCTCGGCCCCCCTGCGAATCCACCTCACGCCCCAGTCGGAAAATGTGCCACTCCCCGAATTACTACGATCCTATCGGCCGTTGACGCCGTTGTCGAAACGCGGCGAGAACCCCCCCCAGACGATACCCGACAGCATCATCCCCTCGTCCCCACCGTCCCTATTCTACGGCAGATTGTATCTACCGAGATCGCAGCTCGAAGCCCTAGTCGTCAAGAGGATATCGCCCGCCCTGCAACTACAACTAAGTGCTGTTTCGGCAAAGCATCTCCGTGACGGCGGGACGATCCTCGGTCTCGCGCAGTACGACGTTGGCAACTATGCTTTCGAGGGCCTAGCCTCGTCCGATGGCGGTCTTCTCGGCCTCCGAGGCATTTACAATTTCGGCGGTGATGCAAAATCCTCGGCCAAGACCAAGCACGAAGGGAGCATCGGCGGCGGACACGGAGAACGGGAGCGCATCTACGGACGGTTCAGTACCGGTGGAGAAGTATACTACGGCACGCTGAACAAGTCGGGCGGCATCAGCTTGGGAGGGCGGTTTGCGACGCTGCCCGCGCACAATGGGACGCCCCTGTCGGCGACGTTGACGATGAATCCGCTGATGGGCAACATTGCCGCGAGTTATGCTGTGGTGGCGGGCAGGCATTGCAGCTTAGCATCGCGCATGGAGTTCAATGTGTTTAGCTACGAGAGTGCATGGGCCGTGGGCATGGAGCTGTGGAGGAAGCCGCTTCGGCGACTGGGTGTGGAGGATGAGTCTCCCACGGCGTGGCGGCCTGCTAGGGATAGGAGCTTCCAGGCGAAGCTTGAATGGAGACTCGATGAGCCAGAGCCGGAGTCGGAGTCGGAGTCGGAGCCGAAGTCCGTGCCGTTACCCCAACCACAGCCACAGCCAGAAAAGATGCTGTCGCTCGCAGAGACAAGATCCGATGGGGAAGCATACGCAGGGGTTCTCAAGGCTCGATTGGACCAGAACTTGAGAATCGGTGTTCTATGGGAAGGACGCGTCAAGTCGTTGTTGTTCAGCCTGGGAAGCAGGATTGACCTGAAGAAGCTGGACAAGCCGTTCCGGACTTTGGGGCTAGAGATACAATTCTCGTCTTGAGGAGTATAGTGGCCGAATGATTGCACGAAAATGGTTCGATGCAAGTATTGTATGAATGTAGCTATACAACATTCCATTGTATGTTCTAGACGGTACGTGTTTGTGCCGACTGCTAGTTGATGACGAGGGCTGAGGCACAACTCCGAGTTTTATGATGAATATTAATTGAATCATACCCGACCCGACGCTCGAGGTCGGAGGTCGCCGTCATGCCTGTCCTGCTGCGCTTCGTCGCAAATCTGCCAGTAAAACAATTCGACACGCCCTTGCTAGATTGACTTGCAAGAATCGACAGTCTAGAAGGGCTAAAAACAGGTCTTATTTACAACGCCCCCTCTATGAAAGTACTTTGTTAAAGCAATTAGAAACGTACAAGTAATAAAAGCAATACAAGCAATAACTTTTAGATGAAAACAAGAAAAGGGAAAAAAAAAACAGAAAAAGCCCCCTATTTGAATTCCTTGCTATAGTGAAATATAGCTTCCCTTTTCAATGATGTTTTTGGTTCCCTGTTAACGGGAATTTTAAGTCATCTTCCTTCGACACAAGTAAAATTGAGGAAGCAGACGAACCAATTCGAAGGCGCAAGGCTTCTTTCTCTCCTACGAGGATATCGTGCTGTGCATCGTGCAAGACCCCTAACGGCGGCCGACATGTTTTGGCAATGGTAATATTTCTTCCGACATCATAAAGGGGTGCCTCCCGCGTTGTATGCGCAAGGTTTGCGGGCCATTTACCTAGATAATTTGTTTGACTAAAGCCACTATTTCAGAGACAGAGGGCGCCCTGGTCTCAATCAACCCCCAGCTTCGGAGGAATCTCCGCCGCGCGTATACATGTACGCCATCAGACCGGTCCCTGGTACGGGACAAGGTATGGGTTCCCTTCTAGAGACGGATGGGTGGGAGTTCGATGACTGGCTTTGGAGAGGGAACAATCCGGCCCCCTTGAGAGCCACTGTTTGCTCGGAGGTTTTCGATGAAGATCTGCCGGCATAGATGCAGCCAGGATCTAGATGATACATGTAAAGTGGTCAGAGAGCTTGAACTCTTTGAGTACTCGTTCAATAACGGCAGCGTCAACATGACATGAACCAATATCAAGGACGAAAGTAGATCAGTTTGGAAAGCGCCGAGTTCTGCGGCGAGTGGCCCCCTAGGCGTACTGGCCTATGCTAAAGGCACCATTCCATGACTCCCCGCGTTCACTAGCAGAACGGTTCATTGACGTCTAGCTTCTCGAGATCCTGGGAGCTACGTACTCCGAGCCCTCGCGAACAGTGTGAGCTTTGATTTGTCATACAAACAGGAGGAGCTAGATTGGGCACAGCGTGGCGCCCGACATCACCATATCATCATGTCCTTCCTTGCCTCTTTGGGTGCATATTGTCCCGGTTTCAGGCATCGCATGAGATGGCATGAGGTGATGAGGTGGTGGATGATGTCCGAGACATGTGGAGGTAGGGGAGGGGAGGGGGCTGGCAAGAAAACGATTGGCACTGGGTTAATCCGTACTTCCTATTTGGGTTATGCACGAGCACAATACTACCTACCCTTGAATTATTTTTAAAATCTACATGACAGGGGGTAGCGAGCCAATCAGGCGTCAAACGAGAGATAGGGCAGACAAGGGCTAGGATTAGCAGATACCTTGCATCATGAGTGATTTACGAAGAAAAATATGTATCTTTTAGTGGCGTTTAATACCCCATGTATTCCCCTTGTAATGCTCTAACAGCAGCTCGTGCCCCGCCCTAGCCTAGGTGTGACGCAGCTGCGGGCAGCTGTTATTTTCTTCTGCCCGACATTGGTGAGACGCGGGGCTGTGGTCATAAGGTTTACTCTGTTATACCTAAGCTAAAAGCCTTGACAAAGAGTGTATAATTCTAGCCACCCCTTATAAATAGCATTATTCTATTCCTGCTATTTTGTAGATTCTCAAGGTAGTTGAGGATTTTTTTTCTAATGGTTATGTAGAAGTTCTTGCATTATGCTGAGGCGTTGACAAAAAGGATCGTTGTACAGCATGAGCGGGATCTTTAGCCTTGTGCAGGTTCTTGTGCAAAAAGCATGGCATCTCTTGCAGCGTTGCACAGCGACGTGTGACGTGATCAAATGCCCGACAGAGATGAGACCGTCTTCGCATCAGCACGACCGCCTTGGGAAATCTTGGTCTATGCGAGCCGGCCAGTTGTTTTTCGTCCACAAGATTGCTTCGTCGCGCAGCAATCAATGTATATCCACTCGCTCTTAATACCGACGCTTATTGATTGGAGCTTATAAACATAACATACATAGTCTGGCCTGGTTCTTTTCCTAGGACGCTTCGTGCCACGAAGCTGGACCATGATGGAATTTTTCCGTGAAGGAGCGGGCGCCTTGTGCAGTCATGACTGAAAGAGAACCTTGGTCACAGATCTCTTTGGCCGGCTTGTTGTTGGCAAACTACAAGCAAATGGGTGGAGCCGGCTGGCGAGAACTTTGATGGCTCACCATTTTGCCGTTTTCGGGCGTTCCTGCACTTTCGAGTTGTGGATGTCCATCAATCAGGTGCAGTACATTCGAGGATGCGATCTGACAATAAGTTTGCTAAAAAAAAAAAGGCATCAGAACCCAAACGAACTCGTCCGTGATGGCGAAGAAAAAAGTCGGGTTGACTAGGCAATATACTATTTGAATCGCTAGTTAATTAGTCCAACTTGCACCGCGATACGGAGTACTACTAGATTGGCATTGGCATGGCAGAACTTTGGCGCGGACCCAGTGTGAACCTCGACTTGGCCATCAAGGTTCGCGACGGTCCGTCTGCGATGTCCTCGCATCGCCCTCCGCCCATTCTCCCGGATGCGGCAAGTTCTTCTAGCACGTCTCCAAGCTCCACTCGACCCTTTGTCAGACCAACGTCCCATACTTGCAGAGAAGGACGGGGAGCGTTTCATTCGAAAAGTTGTGGTTCACTGCTTCCCCAGCGCCACCAGTCTATGTATGCTGGCAATCAAAGTGTCGCCCGTTACCTTCTTGTCGTTGCTGTCGGAAGTTCGGCCAACCAGTTCTCTCTCTTGATCTACATATTTTAAGCGACCAGCACCACTCGCTGCAAGTTTAAAGAACCGCTTGTTCGAGTGGCAGTTCCCGTCCCGCAGACCGGACCTCATTCATATCATCAGAGCCGCATCGAGGGCCACGCTCGGCAACATTCTGCCGATTGCTCCAATTAAGCTGCTCGAGAAGAGTTGGGATTCGGTGGACCATAACCCTGGCTCGGAAGTGTCCATCAAGGTATTGCGTGCCTTGTTTGTGTGCGCTTATTACTTCCTAGTCCAAACTTGGTCGAACGACGCCCGGCCCAAGACCCTCGAGTCACAGAGAAAAAGTTTTATAAGACCTATTTTCGCGCTCACTATTGTACTACACCTCTGTACCAGCACCCCGTTGTCTCGAAAGTCGAAAGAAACGAAGCTTGTTGCCGCCGCTGTCGTTGTTGTTGCTGCTGCTGTTCGTTGCGCGAAGAAGTTGAAGCGGACGAATCTGAGAGAAAAGACTTGAGTGTTTATAAGCTGTTGGAGTGGTGAGAGAAGAGCAAAGACCGCGAACATATTTGCGGCTGCCATAAACGTGGACCATTCTCATCAGCATTTTACCGTTTCCAAGTTGCAGCAAACACCAATCATGGCTGACGCAGATACGAAAAACTGCGATGGGGAACCCGTTGATCTCGGCATGCAGGGCCTGCGCATTGGGTCCATCTTCATCATTCTTGTAGCCTCTCTCGTGGGAGCTCTCACTCCGGTGCTCTTGGCTCGACAGAGCAAGATGCACGTTCCCAAATTCACCTTTTTCATTTGCAAATACATAGGTACAGGCGTCATCATAGCAACGGCGTGGATGCATCTGTTAGATCCGGCGATAGATCAACTCGGCGACGACTGTGTGAAGGAGCGGTGGCTGGGAAAATACCCCTGGGCGCTTTGCATTGCGCTAATGACTGTCATGGTCATGTTCTTCATTGAGTTGATGGTGGCACGGTTTGATGACGACGACTCCTCGCACAGCCACGGCGCCGGGTCCGACTCCAACTCTGACCTGAATGAAGTCCTGGCGCTCAAGAAGCGAACCACGTCTCCAAAGGGGAAGAGCGTTGATGCTGAGCCTTGCTCGCACGACGTCGAGAGTCGCGGAGCTCTTCGTGGCCCCGACCAGACCACCATTCCTGGACGACCGGACGACGTGAGCTACCCGCCTGGTGGTGAAGATCATCTTGCACACCGCAAGGATCACAAGGAGGGCGACTCGCACACCTCGCTCTCGTCTCAGCTGACGGCAATCTTCATTCTCGAATTCGGTGTCATCTTCCACAGCGTCTTTATTGGCCTGACGCTCGGTACTACTGGCTCAGACGATCTCAGGATTCTCCTTGTCGTCTTGGTCTTCCACCAAATGTTTGAAGGTCTCGGTCTGGGATCTCGAATTGCCGTTGCGGACTGGCCGTCTAGCAAGCAGTGGCTGCCGTTTGTTTTGGCAATTGGATTTGCCTTGTCCACCCCCGTTGGTATTGCCGCCGGTATAGGTGCCAAGCCTCAGAACGCTGCCACTCAGAAGCTTATCAACGGCATCTTCGACTCCATCTCCGCCGGTATCCTCATGTACACCGGTCTCGTCGAGCTGCTCGCTCACGAGTTCATGTTCAACCCCCACATGCGCCGCGCGCCGCTCAAGATCCAGCTGTTTGCTTTTGGTTGCGTTTCCTTTGGTGTGGCAGTCATGGCACTGTTGGCTAAATGGGCATAAATTCGAATATTGAGGATATATCACAGAAGATGATGTGAGTTTTGATGGGTTCACGGGAGCACACCGGCATTAATTGCGTTGGGAATGCAACGGATGTTTAGATTCAAAATAATGTGTACCTACTTAAATGGACCAATCTGATGATATTGCAAACAACGGCGAATAATCGTCCAAGCGGTTCCAGCTGTTCAGCGACAACATGATACCATTTGCTACAGTATTTCCCTCTTACACAATTTCGTGTGTATGTAGTTACGCGTTCATGAAGAACGTTGGCTTGTCATTTAAGTTGGATGGATCCACTTACCCGAACGTGCCCACCGTGCGGGAATGGACTTGTATCGATCGCACTGTTGATTGACACTGTCCTTAGTCCGTCCATCTCCACTAGGGTCTCGAAACCCTAGCACCAATCGAAGAAAGTTCACCCACCTGAGCGAAAAACTGTTATTTGACACGGCACCTGACGCTTCAACGCAACCTTCAATAATCATTCCATCACCCGCTTCCCCTCAACACCGACAAAATGGCTGGCGGAATCACTGTTCGCGATGTTGATGTAGGTCCTCCCTGAACCAAAAACCCATGATGCATTGAGAAGGCAGAAAAATTTCCCCATCGGCAACTATGCCTTGCGCGAAACGCGGACGAGAGTTTTTCTGCTTTTGTCGATGACCACTTCTTGTTCAATCTCCAACGAACAACCGCCCCTCTCGACTTGAAACCCACAAACTCCGTGATCGGCAAACGAGCCCCCTCCGACCTCTACAATTCCTGATTATCAACCACGGCCGACGATGTGCGACACCGACGCAATGAGTCGGGATCTTGAAATATCTACGAAATAAACCTCGTGACATGATGGAGACTGATCTTGCGAGCGGACAACGTCAGAAGTCGCATCGCGATCCAGTAGTATTCGAGGGGCTCACGGCACGATCTGGAAATTTGAGGAGCAGGCGCGAGGGAGTCGAAAGACTTCTGAAGACGGAATGATGCTAATGGGTTTCTTTGTCTCCAGGCGCAAAAGTTCATCAACTCCTATGCTGCGTTCTTGAAGCGTCAGGGCAAGCTGCCCATCCCTGGTATGTACTGAAAATTTCTCGACCTCTTTCCCCCCCTGGACCTTTCAGAACGAACACGGACGGACGTCTCTGGTACTAACGAAGCATATAGGTTGGGTTGATACCGTCAAGACTGGTCCCGCCAAGGAGCTCCCCCCCCAGAACATCGACTGGTTCTACGTCCGCGCCGCTTCCGTGGCCCGCCATGTCTACCTGCGCAAGACCGTCGGTGTCGGCCGTCTCCGCAAGGTCCACGGCACTGCCAAGAACCGCGGCGCCCGCCCCTCTCACCACGTCGACGCCTCTGGCTCCGTCGACCGCAAGATAATGCAGGCCCTCGAGAAGATTGGCGTTCTTGAGCAGGACGAGGAGAAGGGTGGCCGCCGTATCACTCAGTCCGGCCAGCGTGACTTGGACCGTATTGCCCAGACCACTGCTGAGGCTGAGGAGGAGGATGATGATGAGGATGACGAGTAAATTCTCCTTTTTGACACTGGGAACGAAAAAAAAAAGGTTAGGACAGGAAATGATTTTATTTAAAAAAGATCATGACCATGACTTTTGAGAGAGAATAGAACTTGCACGTCTAGGGGTTATGTTTTGTTTTGTTCTTGGTCTCCGGGAAAACAAAATATGGCACGGCAAGGGAGCTTTTTTTTTTTTATACTTGGGCGTCTGGGTCCTAGAATTTGACATGTATGAATGAGATTCCCCCGACTTGGGTCATTCGGTTTGATCAATTGGACCCGTCCACCGCTCGTATAAAAGTGCTGCTCTCTAGTTTTTTTTTTTTTTGCAGATATGTACCATCGGCCTGATGAATTCGAAACAGCCCACAGCTGGCAGATTATCACTCAACACCAGGTCTCACTCGTCATCTCAACAGCGATGACTTACATGCAGCTGTACATGCAGCTGTACACGCAACTGTACACGCAACTGTACACGCAACTGTATGGTCTTCTCTACTCAACATCCCGCCTCTTTTGCACTCAGAGCCTCCCAAAGCCATTCTGCCCGCGCAAGCACGGCCGTGAATCTGTCATGACCCTTCTTCACGCTCGTCACCGATAGACTAACTATAGCACCACTTACTCGAGCAAGCCTCTGGTCACGGATCTTTCATTTGGAATTGACCATTTGTCTACTGGTGCAGCCGAGAGGAGAAGAAGAAACTTGAACTCGTCAAACCCTCGAACTTGTCTACAGCCTCGTTTTCCCGCAACCTCGATTTCTAGAAGCGCCCGATCAACTCTAATACTAGCTATTTCTGTAAGATAACCTCACACAGACTGGACTTGCTTCTCTTAACCTTGCAAGTCTCGCATTCCCTCTCCATTTTTAACATACATGTCAACCCTCAGAATACCACAATGGACGTCGACCCGGACACACCACTTCCGACACCCGCCCACGCAAACCATGACCAACAGACACGGTCAAGGCCGTCAACACCACAATTCGACTCGACATTCTCTGTCCCCACAGACATCTACTTCCACAATACTGTTGACCCAGCCACGGCCTCCCTTACCACCTGCATCCTCGGGCCCAACCTTGCCGCAACGTTCACCCACTCCCGCGCCCCCTCGCTCTTCCCCGCCGCCACCATCCTCACCGGCCTCACCAAGAAGACGACGGGCTTCCTCGCCCTCATCCCCCCCGGGGCGCATCATGCCCGCACCGTCCTCGCGTGGGCGGAGAGCGGCCACGGCCACGGCCCAGAGGGCGACCTCCTCGACAGGCAGCCGTCGGTGCTGGCCAACAACCTCTGGGCGAGACGGGTCATCAAGCTCTCCTCCATCATGGGCATCAGCCTTGGCCACCCCTTTGACCGGCTCACGCGCGGCGGCCGGCCGGGCATCTTCCGCGCAAGCCACGTAGAAGTCAAGCTCGCCACGCACGCCATCTACACTCTCCTCAAGATATTCCGCATCAGCGGGGCCGTCATGACGATGGAGACGCTGGCGAGACTACGCCGCAGGACGAAGTGGCAGGACGGGTCAAGGCCCCGGTTCGAGATTTACTTCTCCAAGAAGAACTGCCAGGCGTGTGCGGCCTACGTCCGCCGGCTAGGCGAGCTGACGGGGGTGGAAATCACGCTCTGCTGGAAGAGCAGGCTAGTCGAGATGGAGTACCAGGTCGCGAGGATGGGGGAGGCGAGGCCGTCGCCGTCGCCGGCGCTGGCGCTGGCGCAGGGCGTCATCACGGTCGAGGACGACGAGGACGACGACAGGGAGAGGGAGGCGACGCCCCAGCCGCTGGGGACGTTTCTCGACGGCCTGGCCTACTGCGTTGGTCAGGGGTCGACGGACAGGGTGGCGAGGGCCGTGGTGGGGTTGGCGAGGATTCGCAAGCGGCAGCGTAGGTCGTCTCTTGCGCACCACCACCACCACCATCATCATCAAAGGACGCCCGTGGGAGAGACGGGAGACGCGCAGGATTGGTTGGCTACGCCGCCTTCGTCTTCGAGGCGACGAGAGGGGCGGGTGGTGAGGCGGGATGTCGAGGACATGGACGTGGCCGAGGGTGCATTCGTCTATGGTGGGGGTTTGATTGTGTGAATTTGGATTCGGATGTATTTGTGCGTTAGGAGTTGGACCATCATTGTGAGTTAGGGGGCTCGAGAACGAGGATTGCTCAATGGCGGGCTGAAACGAGAACACAAAAGGGGCGTGTCTGTCCATTGAGGAGGGGGGGGGGGGCGCAGAACAACACATGGTTTATGTTGCTGGACGTCTGTTGCAAATCTGTAAATTAAATTAAGAGCAGCATATTTATAAAAATGAACCATGGCAGAGATTGTCATTTATTTTGCGGACACTTCTTTGCAGCATGTGTCCATCCGTTTCACGTCCACTTCTCCGCTTGCCCTTAATCCTCGCATTTCCAAGCGCAACGTATCCAAACTCTCAAGTTCGTTTCTTTTATCGTACAAGAACACCTACCTACCTCACATTGGTACCTGAGCCGCCAACTCCCGCACCTCGCGTCTAAACGAATCCGCCAGAGCGTCCACCACGACCCTCACATCAGGCGCTTCCTCCTCGGCCGGACTGCTCTGCGCCGCGCCGCCGACCCCGACCTCGACCTCGACCCTCTTGCCGCCGACGCCCGTCTTCCCCATGGTAGTCGTGTGCTTGACGTCCCTGCCGCGCCGCACGTGGCCCCTTGGCTGGGACGGCGTGATGGGCGTCTCGTCCAGCAATGCCTGCCATCGCGACAGGTACGCTCCCGGACCGCCGGCCGTGCTTCCTCCGCCCGACGACGAGTCCGACGCGGCGACGACGACGAGGTGCTGCAACCTTGCTCCGGAGGCACGGTGCAGAGCAGACAGGTGCGTTGCGTGGCTATCTATGGCGGCGCCAACCTTTGTCTGCGTCTCTGCCTCGAGGCCCGCGTAGAGCCGGTTGAGAATGTCGGGCACCGTCTCGGAGGAGGAGGAGGAGGAGGAGGAGGAGGGAGAGGAAGAAGCCGCCCTCTTCTGGAACTTGGCCAGCGTCTGGTTCCCCCAGATGCGGAAGCCTCCCACAGATCCGGGCATTGACTCGCCAGAGCATGGATCCATTTGTACAGCAAGCCCCTGTGCCGCATCAGCAGGTCGACGTAGTCTTGTACGCCGGGCAGCCGCTGCTCGCCCGAGGAGCGGCCGAACGCCGACGACGAGCCCTTCTTGGGCCTGCTGGTCTTGATGAACTCCTCGATGAAGCCCTGCAGCGAATCAAAGTGTTCCCGCAGGTCGACGTTGGCGTGGACGGTCCGGATGATGGGTTCGTACGCGGCCACGACGTCCCTGATGGCCTGGGTGAAGACGTCGGGCGACTGGCGGCAAAAGGCCGAGGTGATGCGCTCCCTGTCCCTGACGGACAGCAGAGAGGAGTAGTACTCGAGACACTGGGCGTGCTGCGACTCGGTCAGCCTAGAGTTGAGCTGCTGCGGGTTGTTCGACGACGCGTCAAAGATGCTCGTGATGATGGACCGCGAATCCTGCTCGCTGGCCGACCTCGCCGCCTCGTGGTCCGACCTCGCGCCTTGCATGTGCTCTCTTATGAGGCGCAGCATCTCGTCGCCGGGCCCCCCGCCCTTTGCCTTCTCGACCTTTTCCGCGCCCTTCCTGAACTCGTTCGAGTCCCAGGACAGCACGAGCGATATGATGCGCTGCAGGAGGTTCATGCCGTCGTCGGCGTTCTGGGTCAGCCCGAACCAGTTGGTCACGCTGGCCACGCTCAGCTTGGCGAGGAGGATGCGCATCATGCCGTTGATCATGGTCGCTGCGTTTCCTATGCGGAGCGTCTGCTTGATCATCTTGTAGGGGATGAGGGAGTGGACGTTTTCAATGAGCTTCAGCAGGTACTGCCCTTCTGGGGAGAGCACGAATATCTGGTGAATCAACGTGGCAAGACTTTAATTGTTTTGCGTCGGAACTTTTGATTAGAAAAAAAAACTCTTGTCGTTGTGAAATCATCTTGAGAGGGGATTGCAGAAAAAAAAAACATACTGAAATACGACGTGTCTCGCGGCCGCTTCCACCATGGGAGACAGGGCCTCCAAATCGTCCGACTTGGCGAAATGGTCAAACACTTGATTGCAAAAGTCGCCGTAGACCAGGCCCTGGATGACATTGTCCCAGGCCCTTTCGAGATCATCGGCCTTGGCGTGGTCGTAATAGCTGCTCTCCGTATCCGTTCCGGACTCTTTCCTGTCGACACCGCCCAGCATGCCCCGTCCCAGCATCTCAAGGACGGCACTCGATCCCGTCGCCAGCACTTTCCGCGTCCCCATGGCGCCCTTGTCATAGCTCTCGGACAGCTCGGCCTCTCCCAGTCTCGCCAGGAGGCTCTGCACGCGAACGTTCCAGAACTCCGGGGGCAACTGGCTCACGCCCGGCAGCGGGAGGACCGTCCTCGTGAGAAGCAGTTGCAGGATGGGTGCGGAGGAGGAGGAGGAGGAGGACGTTGGCGCCTCGTCGCTTTCCTGGGTCTGATTGTGAAGACTGGGAGTACTGGAACCGCTCGCGGTCGGCGCCGAGGACGGATGCTTGAAAGGAAACCCGTAGCTGGAGATGGTGTCTGGGAATTTGAAGCTCGCGATCTCGTGGTAAGTCTCGTAGTGAGTCAAAATGTCAAACAGGGCCCGCGTCTGTTCTGGGGATAATAAAGAGGGCGTTGGAGCCGCCTCGTTGTTGGCCATGACGAGCAGAGTTGAGTTGAGTTGAGTTAAATGAAGTAGATTTGAGTAGATTTAAGTTGAGTCGAGTTGAGTTCAGTTGAATTGAGTTGAGTAATCCAAGTTAAGTAGAGTATAGTATAGTAGAGTTGAATTGAGTTGAATTGAGTTGAGCAAGTTGAGTAAGTCAAGTCAAGATAAGTAGACTTAGTTAAGCCGTCGGAGAGTAACGAGAAGAAAACTAGCAAAGGTCAGACACTCATGGTCTCGTAGCAACAAACCAACACGACGCAGCAAGAGTTGAAAGGGCCCAGCTCGTTTAAGTAGAGGACTCGACAATTCTACAATACAATACAATGCTCAAATTGTCTAGAGTACCATCGTAGTGCTCGCTGCTACTACTAGCGCAGCCAGGAGTCCCAGGAGTCAAGTCAGGACCCCCAAGGTTCGTGACGTCGCCCACTTAATTACCCACTTAATTACCTATGTATGTACCCACTCAGGGCCCCGCCTCTCGACTCTCCTCAACACCCACTGATTCATCCCCTGAAAACCAAACCCCGTTTCCCCCGTTTCCCCGTTTCCCCGTTTCCGTTTGCATCAACCGCGCATCAACCGCGCATCAACCGCGCCTTCCACTTTTTGCATCTTGGAATTGGCCGCCTCGCCTTGTTTCCAACCCGAGGCAAGCACGTGCATCGGTGCGACCGTGAAACCAACCACCATGTTTCATACCTCCCGCTGAACATGTTACACAGGCCTAGAACGGCAATTGGGGCCCAGCGTCTATCTAGACGAGCAAGAGTAATTCAAGTCATTAATTATACGGCACAATAGCTGGTCTACAAAAAGTACTCAAGGAAAATCGGTGACTGGTCCAAGTCGGTATCAATGTCCTGTCTTATCCATCCGTCCATCCAATTCCTCCTTTTCCCCGTCTCAAATGAAATCCACCCCTCGCATTAGTCCAGGAAAAAAAAAAACGACTCGTGGTATCGCCAAGCAACAAAATCATTGAATCCCCGAACCGACATGACAGCAGCCGCGTCTGCACAATCATTCGCCCGGCAATGGGTACAGCAACCTTACTTCCCCTGCCTCATCTCCCGCCTCCTCGTTGTTCTTCATAAACAATATAGACTCATCGGCGCACACCTAGCGTCCACCGATGGACTTATTGACGATCGAGCCGTTCACCTCCAGGGGGGCAGCCAAAGGAGTCTTGCTGTTGAGAGAAGCCCCATGCCCGTTGGTGTAGCCGTTGGTGCTGTGGCCGTTGCTGTGGCCGTTGGCGGTGGCAGTGGAAGAGGGCGCCTTGTTCTCAACCTTGGGAGCGGCAGGGATATCAGTGCTCTTCTTGGCACTGCCAATCGAGAAAACGGGACTCTCCCACTTCTCGCCCTTGCGTGACAGCTCCTTGTATTCAGAGGCCTTGCTACTGATGCCGCCCTGGAGCTTGACATCGGGGAAAATGCTGTCCTCAGTCGTCATGGCAGTGTTGACCTTCTTGTCAGAGGCCACCTTCTGGGTCTTTTCCTTGCCCTCCATGAATCGCTTTTGAGCAGAGTCGTAGTAGCGCTTGAAGAAGCTGGCCTTGTCTTCCGCATTACCCTGGCTGGCAGCATCGGCATCCTTCTTGATCTGCCAGAGGAGGGCGTCGAGCTTGTTGCACTCGTCCTTGATGGCCTTCTCCACAGCCTTCTGGATGGGTGCTCGGAGAACCTTCAGGGCAAGAGGCTTGACAATGGCAAACAGCAGTTTGTGGTTCGACTCCTTGACCTTGATGTTGAGGCCCTTGAAGTCAATGTCGACCTTGTCAACCTTGAAGATGTGCTGGCGGTCTGACTTGTCGGCAGTGGCAACCTTCATTCGGAAGGAAAGGCCATTGCCGGGCAGGATGATGTCGGCAACGCCAGTGTCCTTCAGGGCTGGGAACCCCTTCTTGCGGTTAACGTAGAAACTAACATCACGAAGATCCATCTGGATACCGGCAACCTTGACATCCACCATGTTGTGGTTCTTGTTGGCAACCTTCTTGCGACCCCATCGGAAGTAGTGTTCGCTGGCGACCTCGGCGACATTGGGCATGAAGTTATCGCTCTCGAGGACCAGGTTCTCGATGATGGCGTCAACCTGGGAATCAGAGTACTCGATGCGAGGGATGGGGATGTAGTTGATGTTGACAAGAAGGGCGGGGAGAATAGTCTCAGTGAGGTCCTTTACGAGGTGAGGTTTGAAGACAGACTTGCCGCTGGAATCGTTGCCAAGGTGGGTGAAGAGTCTCTGAACAGCGTCTCCGAAAGCCTTGTTCTGCGGATCCTTGTCGAATTGGTCGACAATGAACTTGGTCTCGTCAATCACACGGTCAGTGTGGGTGCGGTACTTCTCTCGAAGCAGGAACCTGCCCTTCTCGTAGATGCGGTTCCACTCCTTGTTGGAGGACTCGTCTAGGATGGATCCCTGCTCCAGGAGGCAACGGCGGATGAAGCTATCAAACTGCCTGAACCAATCCTTGAGCTCGGGGTCCTTGTCGGCATCCTTGTAAATATGGCCAATCGACTCCCAAAGGTTCGAAGTAGACGTGCCGTTGGCAAATCGCTCAACCAAGGTGCGCAGGTCAGCCTCGGCGGCAGCGAAACCGCTGCGGGCTTGCTTGACTGTGCCCTGTGAGTCCTTACCAAGGCTCTTACCGTGCTTGCCGTAGCTCTGGGCGAGGCCAAGCAGGGCTTGGATGGCTCTGGAGTAGTCAGGGTGCTGCTGGCACTCCAGTACCATCTTCTTGAGGCGGAAGATGATCTGGTCCTTGCGTTCCTCGGGCATCTTCTTGTTGAAGTACTCCTTCGTCTTTCGACGATATTCCTCATTGCGCTTCTTGATGCTCTCCTTTGTTTCAGGGTCCAAGTTCTGATCAATCTTTTGATGAGCAGCCGTCTTCAGGACATTCTGAGCCGCGGCGTGGTCCGGCTTCTCAGTCTGGCTACCATGAGGGAGAGCGGCATTCTGAGTAGCGTCGGCGATTTCTTTGGCGTCCTTCTTGGCGTCTCCGCCATAAATGCCCTTGACCTGCTTCTGGAGATGCTCCTTGGAGAAGTCGGGCTTGTCGTGCCAGGTGTTATCCTCGGCAGCGCGGTCAAGCTGAGACAGCTGTTCTTCCGAGGGGCGGATGTGACCAGCTGCGTTGGTGGCAGCGTCGCCAATCATGTCGCGGAAAAGAACACTGGAGTCATTGACTAAGTGGCAAGAGTTAGCGAGCAAATCCACATCGATTTTTCTGATTGGCTGGCAACACGCGACGACGTACGGAGCTTGCGGAACTGGCCATTTGTGATGAGCAGAGTTCCCAGCGTTCTCAGGCCTTGTAGGGCCTCGTCTCCGTCGCGCTGGGCTTGGTCCTTCTTCACTGGAGTATTGGGTCCTTCTATGCTCTTGGGATCAAAGTGGGTTGTTTGCCAAATGAAATCCTGGATCAGGTTGCCGTCGTTCTTTGAGAGAAGGAGATTTTTGGCCTGCTTGACAACCTCTCTGGCGTCGGCGACGAGCGTCTGGCCATCCTGGGAGAGGTCCTTTGGAGGATTGGTCAATGCTTTTGAGGCGAGAAAGCTGTTGATGGCAATATCAATTTGATCGTTCTGGAAGCAAGGTTTTGTTAGCGCTCATTCGTTTGTTGAAGGCGTGGCGTGATACATACCGAGGGAACCTTGCCCGCCTTGAAGGCACTGAAAATTCCATATACTTGCAATTTTCTGTTGATATCCGCCTCCTTCTGTTTCACATCGGTGGGCTTGTTGACGTTGGCGGCCATGTTGGACGGTGATTCGACGGCGAGTTTCGAATACCTGCGATGAGTAGAGTGGAGTTTTGAAGTGGTCGTCTTTATCGCTTCTGATTGGGTGGTGAAGCTGGTGTTAGGTTGGTGAGCAATAGAAAACAATGAGCAGATCGAGACGTCGATTTCGTCTCGGGGTATCAAAGGATGGATTCGATTTGTGATTACGGTGGGTATAAGGTGTAGAATAAGACGTGAGGTGAGGGTATAGTATAGAGAGAAGAAGAAAAGGCCAAAGAACAGGAGAAGCGCTGCGACGTGGAAGGGGGGCATGAAAGTGCTTATAAGCCAGGAGCAAAACGGGGCAGGCAGATGCATCGGGCAAATCGAGTTGTCGAGGGCGGCTCCAGGATGCAGCACGAAATTGGCCATACATACCTCCCAAGCCCCTCGTAGCTGGGCCGACAGTTGGCAAAACCTTGATTTTCGCAGGGAGCGTGAACCGGACCACTACGGACTAGTGACGTTGAGCAGAGCTGGCCAGTACGTCATTGCCAAAGCAGCACCAATGATGTGCAAAACGGAGCTCCGTAGCCAGGGGGAAGGGAAGGTTCGCAACGCCAGCACAGTACGGAGTACATTGTACATACTCAGTGGGTGTACTCCTAGCTCGTTGGAGACATTATGTAGGTGCCACGAGTGCCCTTTGGGAATCACCTTTGCACCTTTCACCACCACAAGCGGCGTCCAATGTCTGGGCTTGGGTCTTGCTGGCTGGGTGCGCGACGGTCGTGGCGCCAGAGCTCAATCGGCTTTGAGCGAAAACGGCAAGGCTTGTCGAGGACGAGAAAATGGTTCGGCAAGAATACAATGTCCCCAAGGGGGTGTGCAGAGCTTTTCGAGAGATGGCCCGGCCGATCGGTGATCTATGTACATACATATGGCTCATCTCATCAAGCGGGCTTCAGCGGCACTCCTAGCCCAGACTCCCAGGCTCCATCATGGAATCCACGAGACACGAACAAAGACTGGCCAGAAAAGGATCTATATATGCCAGGAGCGACGTATATATGATGGGTTGAAAATTGATGCTTCCCAATTATTGTTTCTAATATTACCGAATGGACGTTCAAAGCCAAGCAGCAAGCAGTGAAGAAATAGGGAGTGCATCACCAGGGTTTAGCCTAATAATTGCGAGCTCCCTAGCTAGCAATCAAAGGACAGTACTCCGTAATTGGGCGTATGTATTGGGCGTATGTATTACATTGGGCCGCGCCTTCCGTAAACCGTGACAACTGACCCAAGCTTCTCAAGCTTCTCACAAAGACCATTGAACACACCAATTGGCAAATGTGCTGTGCATCTTTCAATTCCATGGAACCATCATGGGCGCAAATGCCAGGATCGAAGTACATGTTAGTTATTACATGTATTGCATAATAATAGCACAAGTTGGTCATTCAGATATCATCAGCCCTGCCTCCAGAGCAACAGCGCTGAATGTCTCGGCTCTTGGTGGGCCGACCCACGACAAGCTTGGAATCAACTCCATGTACATGTTACCAGGAGAAATGCTCCCCATGCGGTCCCCGCTGTCTCGGCTTTCGATGGACTGATTTTAGGTTGGCCATTACAATTACAGTATCATGATTCCAAAAGCTCGATATGCTTGACTCTTCGTGCCCATTCGAGGCAGCCTCGATCCCATTGAAGCAACTTGCCTTTTGCAGCCGGTAATCAGCATCCTGTCATCAACCTTCATTCAAACTCGGCACCCGCCCTGTGTGTTTCGTCAAACATGCGGCAGGATTCTACGGGAGGTTGTACTGTATGCGACGGAGGCCCGATCGAGCTGGAATGGAGTCACCGGCAACCACCGTGTTGTTGCTTGACGGCGGGCCACTTGTGCTTCCCACGGTGGTCCAGAGTTTTGCGAAGACCGCTTTTCACATGCCAACAATGTTTTCCTTTTGCCCAACGTTTCACGATTAACGAGTTTTCCTTTTCTTCTTTTGGGGGGGGGGGTTCATGTCATCCCAACTTTATCACGTTGTATGCTCAACAAGATGCTCCCGTCTCCGAGGTCCAAGTGCTGACATTCACGATTTGTTAGCGCGACGTGTTTTTGGTTTTAAGATTGCAAGTGTTGCGGAAGAGCAGACAAGACGGACGGATTGTTTCCAAACGAACGTCCATGACGTCAAGGACTAGTAGAGCTAAGCTCATCCTAGTCCAGCTACAACCCTGTCCAGTGGCGCAGGTCACACTAGTTTTTCCTTTCCCTGCTTGTGGTGGGTGGGCCGATATGCTTTCTCAAGATCCCTGGAGAGCTTTGGGTGTACATACGAACCTGGACTGAAAGATGTTGCGACACGGAAACTTGCTGCGAATTCTTCAGGTCCCTGTTAGTACATACGGAGTCCTGTTTCGCACACGCATGGAGAACATGGCATACGTCGTCATCTTACCGCAAAGGAACTTCTCAATGGCTGGCTGTCTTCGTTGCGAAATGGAAAGGGAAAATGGCCCGCAGACGTCATGATCGCGTGCATTACTCTGAAACTCATAGCCAGTTGGCTAGCTTCGCGTCTCAACATGACATGCCCCCAGGGAATGCTTCCTTGATCTACGGAAGTACCTTAGCGGGACCCAAGATTTACCAATGAATTAGCAGTAGAACGTGGTTGTTCTGCATCTTCCAGGCTATTACTCCGTACATACATACATGTATTATTACGAGCAGAACCTGCTGTTGCTATTCTTGCAGGTTTGCGTCATCACGTCAAATCCAATCGCCGCAGTGGGGCTCTCAGGATGTATGTATGGCGGTACTGTAATTACATGGCATCATACCTCGATCATCGCTTGTGCAACCACAAGTTCCACCGAAACAAGACAATGCCCGTCCGTCGCTGCATGCGATGACGAACCACTGTTTTGGTTGTATTACATGTACATACATTACATATGCTTTCTTCAGAATTGAACGTGCGCCGCATGGCTTGCCATTCTTGGGGTTCGATCCCACGCAAGCTGATGCCGGCACTGAGTCTGATCCACTTCCGACCCAACGCGCTTGGCAGATGCCGTTTCTCATCGATGCATCTTGACGGTTGACTACAAAGCTTGTCTTGCTCGTGTCACGGTTGTTGATGCGTCTTGGTACGGAAGACTATAGCTATAACTTTGCCAAAACCCAAAAATTGATATACGGACCCTATGTGACATATATAGGTTAGACTTAATATAATTATAAATATAAGTAAGCAATATAATAATAAGCATAATATTAACTTAGTAGGTAGCTAGCGTATATATATATAAAGAATAGTTAATTACTAAATAGCTTAATTAATAAAAATAAATCTTATTATAGTTTTTTTTTCTTTTTTTTTCTTTATTAACCTTTAAGTATATATATATACCTATATAAACCTATATAATTCCTTTCTACTCTTTTTTTACTATACTTTACTATTTCTTAGTATAAGAATATTAAAATATTATATTTAAACATTTTTATACTTAAAAAATATATAGAGTAAGGCTATATAGTATTATATAGGTTTATATCTATTTACTAATTTTTTTTTAGTTTAGTATATATATACCCCTTTATACTCCTATATAAACCTATATATATATAGATATAATATTACTAAATCTTTACCTTATACTTCTAACTATATTTAAGAGTATTAATCTTTTAGTATACTTATTAAAGCTTAAAAAGACTAATATAAATATAGCTAGGACTATATAGTACTTCTAGGTTATAAAAGAATACTTAATAAATAAGGTATTAGTAATTTTTATAAATAAGGCTTTTATTATATATTATAATTATTAATATACCTATATAAATACTAACTAGTTATAGCTAAAATATTTACTTAAGTTTTAAAAAATTATTAAGTATAGTAATATTATTACTTTAAAACTTAAATATAAATATATATAGTTAGCTAATACTTTTATAAAATACTTATATAAAACTATATATAATAGTAAAGACTAGTGCTTAAGCTATAGTTAGGGTAATAGTATTTTTATAGATTGATTTTTATATTTTTTTTTTTTTTTCATCGGCAGTGGCCAATGCATCTAAAATTCACACATAACATAAGAATTACTGGCAACACCCAGCCAGTGCAACAATTAACAACCGATTGGTATTTTTATAGATTATATATTTTATAATAGCATTTCCCCTAGCTATATAAACTATTATAGTATTAGATATATATTAAAATACTTTCTTATTTCTCCTAGCCTTAGTAAGTATTTATATAGACCTATATAGACCTATATAGACCTATACTAATAATTATAGCTATAACCCTAATAAAAAAATATAACTTACTAGATAACCTATTTATAAAAAAGAGTAAAAGTTAATTAAAATATATAAAGTATATACCTAATAAATAGGCTAGTATAGTCTTAGGCAAGACTATATTAGCCTATATAATATATTTAAACCCTAAATAGCTTTATATAATAGCGGATATATTTAAATATCTTACT
>AMDK01000450.1:0-20492 GCA_000309355.1 Epichloe gansuensis var. inebrians E818
GTAAATACAGGCAGCTTACTATAACGTGTAACGCTTGTAACATCTTCTATTAGAATTCCTGTTACGGTGCAGCCCCACAGGGGCCATCGCGGGTGTCAAGCGCGCACCACACGGGTGGATTGCCCGATCCAATTGCGCCATGTGCAAGCAAAAGGATACGTATTGAACAAGTCAACATTCACTTGTTCAATTGACACCTATATTGCTAGGTCTAGGCAAAGCCTAGATCATCACAATTCCTTCTATTTTATTATCACAAGGCCTTACAACGCAATGTAATAAGGCTCTTTTAAATACTGTTTATTATGTTATTCCCTAAGATATAGCTATTTTATAGGTAGTTATAATAGCGTTCTTTAATATTGTTAACATCTCTCAAGTTAATAGTAAAAATCAAAAGATGCAAGCCACACTAAAATTAGGAGTGTGGACTTTTGATCCGGATTAGACCTAACGCGGTATGCGCATTTAGTGGCAACGCATGCAATGCCTAGGTGAGAATAATGATGAATGCCCCCTTATAACGAATGGAATTATGTCCATTCGACTCCCCATCATTCACTCATGCCACGAATTGGCCAAAGAACCCAGAAGGCCGAATGGCCCGACGGACCCTGAAATGCAAGGGCACGAAATTAAGCAAAGGAATCCGTATTACGGCTTAGCCGGCATTGTCCAGGACAGACTTTTGGCCCGACGCCTGGTCGCATAAAAACGGCTCAGGGAGGGAGCGATAGTGCAAAGGCCGTGGTCATAATATTAATAACAACCATGGATCGGGCAATTTTTGATTATTTCCCTTTCTGTCGCGAGAGCTTCTTACCTAAGAAGAGGCGAGAAATGAGAGGAGAGACACCCACCGTGCATACTGCAGAGGCATGCACCATGTAGAGTCAGTAATTGTACAGGCTAGCTTTGAGAGAATTAAGACCCCGAATGCGCCCCCACTGCAGATTTCTCAATTCCAGGGCAGCAGGTAATGATTGCCAATTACCAGTACATAATAAGTACGGAGCAGTCGGTACATGAGGCCGGCCAGCCGCTTGGCCATCGTCGTCTCTAGCCGTTGCTTGCGGGTCTTGTCTATTATCAATGAATGTTCTATCAAGGGGAAAGGAGGATCGAAACACTCATATCCAGAATACGAAACGCAGATCAGTGCCAACGTCAGTGTGATTTGCGCGCATGTGAAGTCGACATGTGTGTTCGAACGTGGTGTCGGACGAGCAAGTCACCCAGGCCACGACCACGGCCAGCCGAGAACCGGAATGTTACGACTCGGGCGTCCTACTATTACTAATACCATGCAGTGTCAGCCTTCAGGCAGCACGGTCTACATATGTAATAATAGTAAGAGTGCTGAGTGGGACTGAGTATTATTCCGTACGTGCTTTCGTTGTTAGGGGCTCATTATTATGCATGCACCGAGTCCAATAAATCTCCTCAAGTGTTTGGCCAGACTGGCAGCTGGCAGCTGGACATGCCGCTCCGTCCTGCCATCCTGCCGTCCTGCCATCCTGCCCTTGTCGAACTGGTCCCCTTCATTGCTCCTTCCACTTCACTGACTGGGGACACAGAACACAGACATTACAGGACAAACCCTCTGCCCTCCTCGTATCACGCCAAGGAAGCTGGAGCTCGATCAAGCCTGTTTGCGATATGGCACAAGGATTGCTTCACGATTCCAAATCCTTACAAAATAAATCTATGGAATATTGGCATGGCCTCCATACTTCTTCGTAATGCCGTTTGTCAATATAAAAAAAGAACTGTGCGAAATGGCCCGGATGGCCGCGATGTGCCTGGCCCGCTATGGTCGGCCACTGTCTGGTCCGACCAACCAGGGGGCTGCAGGCTGCGCGCCTGCCAAAAACAGAACTGTTCTCCAGACGGCAACAGGACTTCTCGGTGCCTGCTCCTGCTGTTTGTCGGGCTCCCCGCCGTATGTAGAATGCAACGAAGCGCCCCAAGCACCTGGCCAGCCAATTTCACAGATGCAGCCCGTTGATGGTGCCAGACCTGGATCCCCAACATCCACAAGAGCGTGGGCCTCAAGGATGAGCAGGAAATGGCCTGGTCCGGTACGTTACCGTTCCGTACAAACGAACTGGTGGCACAAAAGGAGGGGGGAAGCAACAAAGGCCACCTTCAGTCTTCGTCGCTACCAGTCTGGTCCGCCTGGTCCCTCCCAGTACTAAAACAACTAAAACAATACCAACAAAGGTTTTGCAGACTGCAAGTGGACTGGAAAGCTGGACAGACTGGCTGGGTGCCTGGGTACATTGAGCTCGTTGCTAATAAGTGGTAATATTAAAGTGGTCCGGTCTGCTGGGCGGACGGGCCAAAAAAATTTATTTGTTCACACCAAAATCACAACACGCAAAAAATAACCTCCGACATCCATTTTGCCCTGGTCCCTCTCTCTTCGGTGTGCGTGTTTGTGCGTGTGCGAGAGAGAGAGAGTGTTTTTCCCATTCCAAAAACTACCACAAACAAATTATCCTGCGCTGGCCAATTCCTCGGGATCTGACGTTGCAGTTGGCTGACCAGTTGTCGTTGCTACTGCGTCGTGGCCGTAATCTATTCCTGCTCTCGTTCTCTTTTTTTTTTTTCTCATCGAGGTTCTTCTTGCCTTGCCCTCTGCAATTTCTAACTTCCAAAAGTCTGACTGCTCTGGCAAGTCTTGTCGTCACCTGCCAAAGGCAATCATTTCGTTTGCCTCTTTTCTCCTTCGAGACTCCCTGTCCCTCCAGCCCACCGCACCCGGGTAAAGACGCTTCGACTCTCTTCGAGCACCCGGCGCAGGCTTTTTCCTTTCCCCTGCCACAAGTCACGCCCGCAAATAGTGTTACTGACAAAGCAACCCTCTCTGTCCGGTCGCCATTTCTGCCTCACTTGCCTCCTCGCCTTGGCTGCCTCTGCCTCTGCCTCTGCCTCTGCAAAGCCGAGTCCCCTCAAGTGCTACAAAACTGCGTCCTGACTTCGGATACTTTTGTACGCTCCCCTTTGCTGCCGTTGCTGACGGTCCGCACCACTTGTCTCTCCCACCCCAATCGGATCAGAGCGATAATCCGGCGTTGTCATTGTTGCTGCCTCGTCTGAACGTCGGCTCTGTCAATCGACTCTGGTTTCAGCGTCGTCTGCCTTTTGGCCACGTTTTTTTTTTAAAAAAAAAAAAAAAATCTTTCCGATTGTGCGTATCTCTCTGAACCCACTCGCCTTTCTCTTCGAGTCCCCTTGCCGCCCGCCCCGACGTCAAGACTCTGGGACAAGAATTCCGACCTCCGGAACGGGGTTCTAAAACTTGAAAAAAACAAAAAATCGCGAGAATCCGAAAGACGCTTATTCTTCGTCCAAAGCTGACCAATACCGTCTGTTAGGAGATCGTCGATCAACGACATACTTGGCACAGGAGACCCCTTTTTGAAACAAGGACTTTCCATTGCACTCGCTCGCGGAATAGTTCACTTTCCGGCTGCTATACAGAGTGACACATTTCTCTGGTCGTCAGACGACTTTGTTCACAAACTTTTGCCGAAGTCAATCTCTCTTCACCCCGGTTGGGGAGTGTGGGCAAACTGCCAAAACAAGATAAACAACCAAGTGCAATACGAGAACCTCGTGTTGCGGCCAAGACTTTCTTCGGTCAATATTGACATGATTTCTACAGCTAATTCCAACTCCAACGAGATGGCGGCTGCTTCAACATTCTCCTACGCGCAAGCCGCAAAAGGACAGGGCACGTCCCCATCCATCACATCACCGATTCCTGCATCGAATCCTCAAGCTACTACCTCTCCCGTGGTCCCCGAAACTCCGGTCAAGTCGTCGGAAGGCCCTCTAGGGAGCGAACCTCGCCCTCAACCAGCGTCTGAGAAACAAGACGTTGACAGCAACATCGGTTCTGAGTGCGATCTGCGCTCCGAGACCACCCACGATAGACGTTCCGAATCGAGGCGAGATGATGATGGTGGAAGATTAGATCGCCCGTGGAGGCGGACAGACAAGGGCACGAGATCCTCGAGCACTGCCACACGTTCGGTCGACGAGCAGGAGTCGAGGAGACCCCGCAAGGGCAAGAAGTCCAAGGGATCGTCAGACAAGTCAAGCGATCAGCCATTGGGAGCTGGAAAGACCAAAGAGGTGGCTCAGGAGACTCCCAAGGTGGAACTGTCCGAAGCCCCCATCCCGTCTGTCAATATATGGCTTCAGCGCAAGGAGCAGCAGGCAAAGGTCGCCCCCGTCACTCCCAACGGTGCCACCGCTCACGACAACGAGGCAAAGAAGCCAACCAAGGAGTCTTCTGCGCCTCCTCCCACTGCCTCAAAAGAGAATGCACCCGCAAACGGTGTCAAGTCAAATCGCAAGGCTGGTGATTCTGGGCGATCAGATCGAAATGGGAGCCGAGGCTCTCGATTAGCGGACAAAGACAGCAAATCCGAACTGCCTCCTTCCGTCGAGGATGCTGCCTCATGGCCTACCCCTGAGATTGCCATTAAGGAAGACCAAAAGAAGCCCGTGGCAACCAAGCCTGTCGTTGCGCAAGAAAAGGAGGGCCAGGATGACGGGTCGCAGGGCAAGAAACAGAAGGAGAAGTGGGTAACATATGACTATGTGCCCTCGGTCAGTTTTGAGACCCAGCTGCCTCAGATGCGCAACTCTAAACCTCGTGGTGGCGCCCGTGGTGCCAACAGCGGTAGGGCCGCCCCTACCAGCAACCAGCCGAGCGAGAAGACTGCTGCTGCCAGTGCCAATGCAAATGCAAATGCAAACGCCAGCAAGCCTAACGAATCTAAGGAACGCACCAAGGAGAGTAGTACTGGTTCTAACAGGACTAACTCTCTTCCTCCTGCCTCCAAGCGAGCATCAATGGATGTAAGCAACGCTACCAAAGAGCAGAAGAAGGGCTCCCTAACTGGAGGCGACAAGACCAAGGATGCCAACTCGGCCCCATCATCCGTAAGTTGTCTTCATTAGTTGCCCCCTTGACCCTGAACATGTTGAACAAATCGCACACAACGTAGGAAGAGACACTTCATTGTGTGTCATTGCACAGCAACAGGCTAACTTTTTCTTCTTTTTCTCTTCTTGCAAAATCTACAGCACCAACATCAGCATACAAACAATACTCGCTCCGAGGGTCGAACAGAGAGAGGACGAGGTGGCTACAGAGGCCGTGGGGCTCACCATTCTGTCAACACTCACTCTCACCAACACAACGGTGCTAATTTCTCCAACAACGGGTCAACTCCCGGAAGATCCCAAGGCCCGTACAGCCCACCTCCACGACAAGGTCCTCACAGCCAAGGCTTTGTCCCTCCTCCACAGAGAGGTGGACGGGGCCGAAACGGAGCGGGTAACAACTTCCACCGCATGTCTTTGCCAAACGGCGCCACCCGTCTGCCACCTATCCAGGCTACCTTCGGCGGCTCCTACGAATATCCTATGCATCCCATGTCAGCTGTTCCATTCCAGCAACCCCCGCAATACTGGGACAACATGGTCATCGGTGTTCTCAAGAACCAAATCGAATACTACTTCTCGATTGAAAACTTGTGCAAAGACATGTATCTTCGGAAGCGTATGGATTCTCAAGGCTTTGTCAACTTGCACTTCGTCGCCGCTTTCAAGCGCATTAGAGAACTGACCCAAGATATGGCTATGATCCGGGCTGTTTGTGAGACCTCCACCGAGATTGACTTTGTGGTCGGGGAGGACGATATTGAGCGCCTCCGTCGCCGTAACGGATGGCAGAGCTTCATCCTGCCCATGGAGGATCGTGACGACTTTGCTCGCAACAACGGTCCATCGCAACTGACGTTCAAGAACCGGCCCTTCAACTATGGCCCTCACATCAACGGAGCTCTCCCCATGGCTTTCGGCGTGCCTCAAATGGACTTTTTGCCACAAGGCGACGGTCAATTTCAGCACTTCACTGGAGGCACGTCTTCATTTGGTCAATCCGTAAATGGTATCGTCAATGGGCACAGCAGCACTCAGCTGTCTGCTGACGTCCCCGACTTCTCACCTTCAGGATCGGCTGCTCTTGGAGCCCTAGGTCAGGACTCTGCCCACACTCACACATCCAAGAACACCAACGGAACTGCTTTGACCAACGGGGTTCACGCCGAGTAAACATACCCCATACAAAAAAGGGATAAAGCTGAACCCAAAGTTGACAAGCAGTTGTGGGGATAACCGATAGGGGCAGGGGACGGAGGCAAGAGTTTTTTTTTTTTTGTTGCAAGTCAGATGATTGCTCTCAGATCTCGGTCCATGACAGGGTTAGATGAAGGTGTATGTTGCGACGGATTCCGGATGGCTCCGCCGCAGAGCTCAGTTGGCCCATGGCTGGTCTGGTATCATGGGTACATTTTTTCTTGGCACTTTTCTTTTGTCTTGCATGAGTGCATGGCTATTTTCCCCCTTGGATCTCCTTGGTACGGGTTCTTTGCTTCTTTGTGGCTCACAGATTATGAAGGCTACGGGACCTTCACGATATACCCGTTCTCGAGCATCATGTCGATGGCCTCGCAGTCAACCTATCTTGATTCTCTTGGGAATCGAAGGAAGCATGAAAATGGGGCAACAAAAATCTGAGTTCGCCAATGCTGACAATCTTCACGGAATCGTATGACATTGATCTGACACACTTTCGGATTGGAATCTTGGTCAAGAGATGGTATTTATTGTCGTTGAGTTTCTATGCGGGGAACACAGCCGCAGACTGACACGGGCTCGATCTTCCGTTGGCTTGTCAGTTTTTTTTTTTTTCAAGGTAGCGTTATGGGGGGTTCTTTCTTAATTTTGATGAGGTTGTACCCACAAGCCACATGCAACTCAATTACTGGTGTTGGTCGCGGAGGTATTCGTTTATTTTATTTTTGACAAATTACGTTGGCAAGGCTCACGGCACCAATGAGCGTCCGATTTCTCCTCTTGAGACTTCTGATTGCAGCAATCTCGAAGCCTTGAATCGCCATCTCACCCCTAGAGGATCTTGTGGACCATGAGAAAACAGAATATTTTCATGTCATCTGGCTATCGTACTGGCGCAAATCAGAATTTGCTCTCACCTTCTGGATGAGGGCAAATGGACGTGGCCTCTAGCCCAATAAGTCCTTTGGCTTTCGTGCGGAAGAGCCCGAAAAGGGTCGTCAGTCCAATTCGACGCTCAACACCTCCATGCGGGGACGAGATAACAGGAGAGGAAAAAGAATGACACGCTACTGTGACAAAGGGGAGCATGGGGAGGCCGAAAAAAAAAACATACAAAAAAGAGGGTATACATACGAAAAGTATATGGAAATTCCTCTTTTACATTTTTTTTTCTTGTTTTGTTTTCTGCGGACTAGGGTCAATGGCATATGAGCCGAGAAAATTCGTCCATTGCTTGCTTCTTCTATGCATATCTTTGATGGTTATTTTTATTTCGATGGTTATTTATCAACACGTTGCTTCAGTCTCTTCCTATTTGAGTCTACACCAGAAAGTGAACGGAAAACCGGAGTTTTGTTTTCGAGAAAAGACAAAAGATTTGGGCCTGGTATCCCGATATCAGAGCCGGGGTGATGGATTGATTTTTACCCATGCAATTGGCACTTCTCAGAGGCCGCTTGTTCTGGTGTCTATTTTCTCCACCCTCACCCCTTCCAAATGTCCCTTTATTTTTCCTTGACAGGTTCCGTTGTCGGGCATCATCACATTTGATGCTAGGATGCTGGCATATATAGCATTGTTGCATTGTACGATAGGATCAAAAATAATCAAAAATGGGCACTGGATTTCGCAAGCAACAATCGCAATATTGGTTGTATGAGCAAGGAAGTGAGATTCACGTAAAGGGCTCGAAGCGAGTTTCGCAGCTCTAAATTATTCCTGATCTGTACTATGTATAGATGTGAGCGACAGACAAAGCTCATCCAGCCATGGCAGATGACTGTCTACATGGCAACAGCCAGGCCAACCAGAGCAGCCAGGCCAGCCACGTAGTTTGCGACGGTCGGCGCAGCAGCAGGGTTCGAAGTCTGGCTCTGCGTGCCAGTGCTAAGCACCGTCTTGGATCCAGAGGTGGCGGAGGAAGAAGAAGCTGATGATGATGCCGAGCCAGAGCCAGAGCCAGAGCCAGAGCCAGAGGTTGGTGTTGTTTGGCAAGCGCCGCTGGTGGGGGTCGTTACGGTGCTGCTCGATGCTCGAGTCAGCCATCTTTTCTCTTTCTTGGCACATATCAGACACATTTGTAACATACAGGCTGGTCCCGTTAGGCGGAGGCGCCGACCCGGTGATATGTCCGATCGTGGTGGGGGCCGGGGAGGCAGACGCGGATGCAGAGGGCAAAGAGAACGGGCAGGATGGAGAATCTACCGGGCGTGGTTTCGGCGGGGTCCGTGGGCTGAGGGGGGATGGAGAAGAGCCGGGTGCTGGGAGGTGGGCGGTGGGAGGTGGTTAGTTTGGTTCAACAACATGTGAGGTCTTCAGTAAGAGTAGATGGTAGATGGGGTTGATTGATGATGGACGGACTGATGGACGTTTTTTTTTTTTTTTTTGGAAAGGAAGGAGGGGAGGGGGGGGAGGGTTACTCTTGGCGACGGACGTCGTCGGCTGTGGCGAGGGCAGCGAGGCCGACGATGGGGAGGGCGTAGGCGTACTTCATGGTGGTTTTGCTGGTTTTGGTGGTTGGTTGGTGGGGAGTAGTAATATGGCGAGGGGATTCATGGTTGGCGAGGCGTGGTGCATTTATACTGTTTTATAGCGTTGGGAAGGTGAAATGATATCTGATGAGTGAGCTTTCTTTCTTTCGGGCATGTCATGATTGTCATGATTGTCATCTGCGGGGTTCGGTGTTGTTTGGTGACAGACGTAACAGACGTGACACGACGGAGTGAGTGGTACAGGCTGGCATCGCATGGGACTGGGACTGGGAAATCGGAGGACGCAGGCCAATCAGGGATAAGAGTTGGATGCCTTGTGCGGCGGTTGGTCGTACTTACTGCTGACTGGATGGATCGTCATGTTCAGTCCCCACCAAAAGCCGCCCAAGCCAGCCCATCAGGCCCATCATCCACATTCATCCATTCATCCATTCATGTCACGTCATTGTCCCGGCGGCCCCTCCCCGCCCCACCTGATTTGTCGTCAATCAACCGTCTTTTCGTGCTCTCACCTGAAGATAGTACATGTAGTAGTACCCTTGTGCCTTTCCCAACGCCAGCCCTGCTCTGCTCTGCTTGCCTGCCTTGATTTTTCCTCTCCTCTTTTCATATTCGTCCATTTCGTCAGTCTCACAAAACAGTCACTGGTCTTCTCTCTGTTTTCTGACAAGGCGCATCACACTTTCATCACTACGTCACGAGCTTTTTTTTGTTTTTTTTTTTTTTTTGTTCTGGAATGGCCAGCTACGATCCGTACGATCGGGAGCCTCCCCGTCGATATGTCCGAGAAGAGCGCCGAGAGGCAAGAGACGCTCGATACTTCGATTCCCGTGATTATGGAAGACCACTGCCTTCGAGAGAGTTAGTTCCTCGTGCTAGAGAGGAGAGTGACCTGTCAGTGGAGGAGATCCGCCGGGATTTCCCTCCGCCTTCTGGACGGGACATTCGCAGAGCCCGCTCCGCCGAACATGATCGTTACTACGAAGAAGCCTACGACTATCGCCACGACCGTCGCTATGAGCCGTCTCGCGACCGCGATCATGATCGCGGCCTTCGCCGACGAAGTTCCTACTACGAGGAAGAGGAACGCCGATTCAAGCAGAAGGGCATGTCCAAGCAAGAAAAGATTATCGCTGCTGTAGCAGGAGCCGCCCTTCTTGCGGGCGGCAAGGAGATCTACGATCGTTATGAGGCAAAACAAGATGGTCTGGAGGTGAATCGCAATCCTCTTTCCTCGGTCGCGCTGGCGGGATTCGGTGCCTTGGCTGGATACCAGGGCGCAGAATTTTACAGTAAGCAGCAGGCCAGGAAGGATCAGAAGGCACAGTATATTCTTCATCGGGGTCGCGATGGTCAAGTAACAGAGTACTACTCCGACGACGAGGACGAGGATGACTCGAGGAACAAAAGGGGCCACAAAAACTTCCTCGAAAACGCATTGGCAGCTACCGGCCTTGGTGCTGCTGTCAAGACCCTCACTGGCGGAGGCAGGGACGACGAAAGACATGGTGATAACCGCAGCCGCGGCGGAAGCCCCGCCAGGTCCCACGCCGGTTCTACTCATTCCCGCTCCGGCGGTGGTTCAGGCGCCAACAAGATTCAGCAGGCCGCCATGGCATCGCTTCTGGCCGGCGCCGCCGAGGCCTTCCGCGTGGCCAAGGAGCCCGGCGGTTGGAAGGGCGAGAAGACGAAGCGGATTCTCACTGCTGCCGCTGGCGCTGCCACAGTTGATGCTGCCAGAGGTGATACCCAGGGCAAACTGGGTCTCGCCGAGTCAGTCATTGGTGGTCTGGTTGGTAACCGCCTCATCAATGGCTCCAAGAGAGAGATTGAGGAAGACAGGGCGACTGGGCGCAGCCGCTCTCGCTCTCGAGCTCCTTCGCAGGCGTCCGGAGGTGGCGGCGGCGGCCCAACTGGTCTTGCCGCGCTGGCCACGGCTGGCTTAGGTGCGCTAGGTGCCAAGGCGGCGCTCGATCACCGCCCACGATCCCGAAGTCGTGCCGGGAGCCGGGACCGAAGCCGGGACCGAAGCTACGATTCGAGAGATGGGTCCCCCGATAGACATCACCGCAGGCGTAGCCGCAGTGTGGTCGACAAGGCTCGTAACAGCTTGGCCAAGCTCGGCATTGGGGGCGGAGCTGCTGCGGCGGCGGCGGCAGATGATCACCGCCGCCGTGACCAGGATGATTTTGACGATCGAGCATCTTCACGGAGATCCCGGAGATACTCTGACGAATACTCTGACGATTCTCGATATGATGGTGGCTCACGCAGCCGAGGAGGAGACTACGAATACGAGGGCTCGCACCGTGGAGGCGGCCGACGAGACGAGTCTCGACGTGGAGGTGGGAGCCGCGGTTACGGATCCGCGTCAGACTTGGGTGACTCGGATGAGGACGAGAGAAAGGCGAAAAAGATGAGAGGTAAGCAAATAATCACTACGGGTCTCGCTACAGTCGCAACCATCCACGCAGCACATGGTGTCTATCAAAGCATGGAGAAGAGGACAGCGCGTCAGAAGGCCGTCAAGGAGGGCCGTCTCAGTGCTGCTGATGCCAAGAAGCTCAAAACCAAGGCCATCATGAAGGACGCTGCATCCGTCGGCATTGCCGCCTTGGGTATCAAAGGCGCCTTTGAGGAGATGAAGGAAGCCAAAGAAATGACGCATGAATGCAAAGTCTTCCAACAAGAAAAAGCCATACGTCACGAAAAGCGCGAGCAGCGGCGAAAAATGTGTCAAGAACCAGGGGACAAACATCGAAGAGCCGAAAGCTGGGCTCCGTCTCGATATGGAGACTTTGACGGCCATGACAGGGACGATTATGGGCCACGATACTACGATGACAACCCGTATAGTTCTGGAAGGCTCCCTGCTCCTCCTCCTCCTCCTCCTCCTCCTCCCATGGGCTACGGCCAATGAATGAGTTGGTCTTGTATCACGGCTGAGCGTTTCAATCTTCTTTGCCTCGCATAGCTTGTCCTCCCAAAAGAAAGAAGGAGGGCACTACAAGACGCCTATAGCCATGAAAGAAACTGGGCATTATTCAGCGACGTATAGATATACATCTCCCTTGCAGTCTGGCGTTTTTGAATTTCACTAAACCATTGCGACGCGATGCTGGGAAGAGGTTCACGGGGGAAAAGATGAAGAAAACACCCAGGGGCTAGCTATTCCACGGCGCAGTGTCAGATGGACTACTAGGGAGAGAGGTTGCATTCCATTGGAGAGAAACATGGTTCTGCAGTGCAAGTCAAGCACGGCAGACTGCCGTCTCACCCACGAATTCTCACGCTTACCCAGTCTGATGATGATCAC
This sequence comes from Epichloe gansuensis var. inebrians E818, assembly GCA_000309355.1. Classification (NCBI taxonomy): domain Eukaryota; kingdom Fungi; phylum Ascomycota; class Sordariomycetes; order Hypocreales; family Clavicipitaceae; genus Epichloe; species Epichloe inebrians. The sequence continues at coordinate 11,968 of AMDK01000450.1, forward strand.
TTACTTGTTTCTTTAACGTTGTTCCCTTCTTCCCTTCTTCAACAAACCAATTTTTTTTATTTATTTTTTTTTTCGCATCATAACCAGAATTTGACTAATGACAATTGCATTTGTGACAGATCGCCGTTACTAAGATCGTGGCCGGCCAACAAGCCAACAAGCCAACAAGCGAGGATTGCGCATCGATGGATGGATGGTTTGTGCGTTCCTTGATCGGTGGCGGAAAAGCCCGTTGGTTGGTTCATGGACCATTTCGCGTGCCACACGGAAAGACGGCTTCTGCGGGGGGGCGGCCAGGGAGGTCAGGCGAGAGCCATTGAAAGTCGCAGGATGAATGAAACAAAGAAGTGCGTTTCTGTGTTTCTGTGTTGGCAGAATGTGAGTGGGCCGCCGGTGTCTGTGGCATCGTGGTGGCCGGTATTTCTTGTGCTCGGGAGCCAGCCATGACTGGAAGTCAAGCATGAGCTATTTTTGCTCTCCCATTTGTGTTTCCTTGGAGGACCGATCGAACGAATTATGTACATAGAGCCGTACGAATGATGAAATAAGAACGAATGAATGGTGGGATTAAATCGGCCTAGGAGTACGGGCAGACGGCATGACGCGCGTGCACGGCGAGCGAGTGAGAAGCAGTGCTAGACCTGCGAGCGGCGGTTTCGAGGGAGAGGGTTATCACGGTGATGAGAAGGAAGGGGGTTGGGTCGGTGTGACGTCACTGGGCTGGTTGTGAGTGGATGGGCGAGTGCGTGAGTGCGCAAGTATATCAGAACCCTAGAAGGTGTGCTGGAATCCTTAATAGACCAAAAGATCCGTTAATGCTAGCTGCTGCTAGCATTGCACCTTATAATTGCTTATAAGACCTATGGCTTTACACACAGCGTCTTACAAAGTAAGTGAGTGAGTGAGTGAGTGAGTGAGGGAGCAAGGGAGCGAGTGAGTAAATAAGTAAGTGAGTGAGTGAGTAAGTCGTTTATTTAACATAACACAACTACTTCTTACGACGTTCTAATAAAGTAGCGCAAGACTCGTGACTCTTACAATTAATAATTGTGACTTGATAAATACTCGTCTACTCATCCGCATGCATATGCATCCCAAGTACGAATGAGACGCGCCACGTCTATGCGCAACGCCAAATCCTGCGCTTCAACACTCGACTACTTTTCACTGCTCTGCACAGCCGAGAAATGCTACCGACCCAGAGACCAGCCACCAGCCGGCATTCAACCTCATCCTCATCCTCTTCACCTACCTACCTACCTACCTACCTACTGTTGGCGGCCTCTCCCTCAGTTCTTGTTTCTCAGGTGCAACAGCAAGCTGGCAAGTACAAGTACGGATGGAAGATATTCGAGTTAACCTAGAACGAACTTGAGCATCGCAGGCAGGGTCATCAGAGGGCTTACTGACATCGAGGACAACCAACACCCACAGCAACAGCAACCATAGCCACCACTTGGGCCGCTGATTTGGCACGTCATATGACGACAGTGCCCTCCCAAGTAAGCCGGTGGAAGGATTGGAAGAGTCGGCCAAAGATCAAGTCTGCTGTCGTTCTGTCCAGTGCGCTAAACACCTTTTCCAGAACCAGTATCATAGATGGATGGTAATGGAAGTCCAAGGCGTCCGGACATCTGCCCACTCAAAAAAAAAAAGTGTTGGTCGTTATCAATCTCGAGCCGCAGCTGACGTTGAGTTTTGTTCTGATCCTTCACGAACAGTTTGCTTTTTTCATGTTGGACTCCTCTTGACCATGTTGTATGCAATGTTAGCACACTCGTCCTAGCTAGCTTATAATAAATAGCCAGACGATGGACACCGAAATGCGCAAAAGCGAGCAGTGCAGTAAAAAGACACGCGCCCCGTCTGAACAGGGCAGATAAAAATTCAGCGCCAACGGTGCGTAGGCGGAAATTGGCAAAAATTGAATGACCTAGACAGGGGTCGAACCTGCGACCTTCTGATTGCGCATGGTAAACCGCATTGGTAATCGTAGTCAGACGCTCTGCCATTGAGCCACAAGGCCTGTAATTGTTGGGAATATTCTCCGCTGTTTCATATTATAAACTCTTCATTCATTCTCGACTTGTCGTTGCAAAACGTGGGGACGCAAATTTCTCACCGGAGATTTCAAGTTTCCCACCGGACTAGCCAAATCAAGAGAAGTCTCCACACACCTACTTTTAGTGCAGAAGTACCTCTAAGGTTTTTTTCCCTCCTGTAGCAGCCCTTATTAGCTTATTGCTGCTCTAGGGCCTCATAGGCTTCTTTAAAAAAGAGGTATGCGCGTTTATAAAGAGGCTAATCTATAATAAGTAATTAAGGCAAGAACGAGGCTTCTAGTGATAATATAAGCATTGTGATAATGGATGAAAAATTCGTTGTAGGAGGAAGGTTATAGGCACACGCATTACAGACGTTATAGGCGGGCGGTATGGGATAGGAGAAACGTTACGGGAGGAAAAAAACCTTAGAGGTACTTCTACACTAAAAGTCAGTATGTGGAGACTCCTCTCGATTTAGCTAGTCCGGTGGGAAATTTGAGTCCCCGCAAAACGTACCCTCCTCGCATTGAAGTGCTTTTTTTTTCTTACAAAAGTAACCGGTCTTATAACGAAGTATTGCCATCATTGGCCAGTTACATGCACGAAGCACACAAGTCTAGGTTAGTCGCTGGATTTTATTTCTCTCACTTAGACGACTAGATGACAGAAATATGTACAGCACCATCAGGTGTCAAGTCATATTTGACAAATTATCGATACATTTCATACACCTAGGTCAGAAACACCTAATGCTATGGGACGCGCCACCCCTATGAACCTGCCAATTCTCCTCCCGTCTGCTTCCACTTCTGCGCCATGGCCATGATGTTGGACAGATTCTTGGCCTGCTGGTCGTCCGCGGGGAAGACGTAATCAAAGTACTCCTCGTAGGTGTCATCCTCCAGCCGTCGTCTCTTCTTGGTCCGCCGCGGCATCTGCTTCTGCACGTTGTCGACGTCCTCCTCTGATCCGTGCTCGCGCTCGAATGACAACCATGCATTGAGCAAGGATACCCGCTCTTCTTTGAGATTCTTGTCGCGCATGCCCTTGTGCGCCCGCTCGAATACCTTGCGTGCGCGGGCTTTGGCTTCTTCGCTGAGAGGCTGCTCCTCTGCGCCTTCTTCCTCATCTTCCTCGTCCTCGGGGATGTTGATCTCGAAGTGCGCATAGCTGATCCAGACCTTGACGTGATCCGTCTTCTCGAGCAGTCGCTCATACAACTCGCGCGTCCTGTCGTACTCGCCCTCTTCTTCCTCGAAGTCAATGTACGCTTTCCACAGGAGTTCGGGCATATCCAGCTGCGGTTGGTTGACGGCCAACTCGAAGATGGCCCTGGCACGGTCCAGATCGTCTAGGCCGCGCTCCAGCTCGGCGAATTTTATCCAGGTCTGGCAGTTGGCTGGGTTGTATTCAATGTGCTTCTCATAGAGAGTGCGGCATCGCACAAACTCGAACAACTTGCGCTCCAGATCGACGTAACCGTTGAAAATCTTGTCCTTGGGACACATGCCCAGGGCTCGTCCCAACAACTTTCGTCCTGCGGTGAGCTGGCCTTGGCGAACCTCGAACTGGGCAGCTAGTAGCCATATTTTGGCAAAAGTAAACTTCTTGTGCGGTATCAAGCCCAAGCAAGTGCTGTATATTTGCCGTGCTCGCTCGATATCCTGACCCTCAAGCTCCTCCCAAATGGCGTAGAAAATCCAGAGGTAGATGTACCGTCGCCAGTGCCGTTTTTCTTGCGTCGGCGGTACCTGAGCAACGGCTCTCTCGTAAATGTCTCGAATTCGATCCACGTCTCTGCTGGACTCCTCTAGTCCGGCATAGTCGAACCAGGCGTCGTAGTTTTTCGGATTCTCCTTGACTTGTTCTTCATAATACCTTCTTCGCTTTGAAAGAACAACATCCTCAACTCCGTCCTTATCACCAAACTGTTTCTCAAATGTCGTGTAGGCCTTGTGTAGCAGCATCGACCTTGATCGCGGTAGCCGATCCAAGGCATACTTGTAGATGGCGCGTGCTCGCTCATATTCCTTCAACTTGGACTCGAACCGCGCATAGGCGATGAAGAGCCTCTCGTCTACAAACTCGTCACCCAAAGCCTCGACAGCACCGCCAAACACGTCGCGAACCAGCTCGCTCGTGCCGTATTCCTCTTCAAACTTGGCCCACTTGATCCAGTTGCGGGGTTCCGGGTGAACAATGACGAAGTTTTGGAAAATGGCTCGAGCTCTGTCGAATTCGCCGTATCTCTTCTCCAACTTGATATATGCACTCCAAGCCGCTTCGTCGGGCTGCCACTGCATCCATCGGTCAAAGACTTGCCGGGTTCCGGGGATGTTGCCCAGCATCTCCTCCATGTACACGTATTTGTACCATAGTTTGTCGACTCGGGGCAGGATGGTAACGGCTCGATCTAGCAAATTTCGCGCATGGTTGATGTTCCTCGACTTCATCTCCGCCTCGATGTACCGAATCCATAGGACGACATTGTGAGGAAGAGCGTCGATGGCACGCTCAAAAACTGATCTAGCGCGAGCAAACTCCTTTTGTTCCAGCTCCCATTGCGCATACTGCGTCCAATTCTTCAGGTTGACGCGATTGCGGCGCACATAGTCTTCAAACCCCCTGCGCTTTCTGCCCTGGTACTCGTGAAGCTCCTCGAGATCGGAGAATTTCTGCGTTGGCGCCTGGATGCCAACTTCCTGATGGTCGACTGCCTCACGAAGCAGTTGTTCCGCGCTGATTTGAACAGGCGCGGCGGCCTTGTTCTTGACCCTCGGGGGCCCTCTCGACGACTCCATGCTGAAGATTGAGGGAAGTGTGTTCGCGTTCCCTAAAGGCCTCTGCAAAGACTGCGAGAAATTAGACAAAAGACGACGGGACGAGGCTCTCAAGTTTTTTGGTGGATACAGTTTGTTTGGGCAGAGTGCGCACGGGCCATCCGACATCGACATCACTTCTTCTCACTTCTCACTTTTCAGCCTCGCAGCCTCGCGGCCTCTAGGCAAACAAACTCAACCCCCCCCCCCCCTCAAAAAAAAAAATAATTTGGACCATCAAGTAGTTTTCCCATCTTCATACGCGATACGCCGACACACCACACGCCCTTTTCAGCCGCTTCTCCCAACACGACACAGAAAGGGCCGCGTTGCTCACCTCCAGTCGCCGCCATGTCTACAGTCGCGGACGAGCTGCTCAACGACTTTGGAAGCTCAGGGGACGAGGCGGAAGAGAACGAGAATGATGGCTTAATACACGATGAAACGCATCAGAACGGAGACCGCGACGCTATGGACGTTGACGGTGAGACCGACGAGTTCGATGATGCTGCCGAAGGTGGTGAAATGAAGGATGCAGAGGACACGGAGGCGACCAAGGTAAAAGTCGAGAAGATGCAGCTCGGTGCAGTCAAAGATGTCCGCAGCGTGGCCAGCTTGATGGCAACATTGGAGCCAGTATTGGAGGTTGGTTCCTCCCTCTTCCCTCCTTTGTTTCTTTCCCCATGAAAGCGAAAGCGACGTCAGTTGCATCATGTTTCCAATAAAGACGATTCGTTTACATTCGAATACAAGATAAGAGTACACAGCCCTGACAATACGGACCCTCCGATCATAGAAAATTGCGCACTACCGATCCCAAGCATCTACGCAGACGAGCAATGTCGGCAACATCGAAGACCACCCTGAATATCACCTCTTGACACAGTCCAACAGTCTGTCGACCATGATTGACGGAGAAGTTGCCTTGGTACACAAGTTTATCCGCGACCACTACTCGACGCGATTTCCTGAACTCGAGCGACTTGTCACAACGCCGCTGGAATACGCCAAGGTGGTGTCCATCATTGGTAACGGACCGATGGACTCGGAAAGCATCAAGGCTCTGCAGACATCCACAAATAACCCGATGAGCATGGGCCTCAAGGCCGTTTTGGATGGGCCATCACTCATGGTCGTCACAGTGGAAGCAACAACGTCAAAGGGCCGTGAACTTGGCGCAGAGGCTCTCGGCACAGTGTGCCAGGCATGTGCCATGATGGTGTCGTTGCACAAAGCCAAGCAAACCTTGGCAGAATACGTCCAGTCACGCATGAACATCTTTGCGCCAAACCTGACGGCACTGATTGGATCTCTGACAGCCGCCCAGCTGTTGAACGCGGCTGGCGGCTTGACTGGATTATCAAAGACGCCGGCCTGCAACATTCCCTCATGGGGATCGAAGAAGAGGCAGGCTGGTTTAGCAACCAACATTGGTGTTCGGCAACAGGGATATATTTACAACTCGGAGATGATTCGCGGCATTCCCAACGATTTGAAGAAACAAGCCATGAGAATCGTGGCCGCCAAGCTGGTCCTGGCCGCACGAGTAGATCGCATACACTCCACGCCCGACGGTACAACAGGCGACCGTCTCAAGTCGCAATGTCTAGAACGACTGGAGAAGCTCACTGAGCCACCGCCCAACAAGGGCCAACGGGCCCTCCCAGTCCCTGGCGACAAACCGTCCCGAAAACGAGGAGGTCGCCGTGCCAGGAAAGCCAAGGAAGCTGTAGCCATGACGGAACTACGCAAGGCCCAGAACAGAATGGCATTCGGCAAAGAAGAGAAGGAAGTAGGATACGGGACGGGCGAAGGCACCATGGGCATGGGCATGGTCGGACAGCAAAACGACGGCCGCATCCGAAGCGTCCAGATCGACCAGCGCACACGAGCAAAGCTCAGCGCCAAGAGCAAAGGCTGGGGAGGAGCCAGTTCTGTCGGCGGCGGCGCTGCCTCGTCCATCGGGGGCTTCGGCCAAACACCAGGCAGTATTGATCTTCGCGGAAAGGGGCTCCGTGCATCTGGTGTCGGAAGCACCCTTGGGTCTGCCACGGGCGCCGGCACGGCCTCATCACTGGCCTTTACACCTGTCCAAGGCCTGGAACTCGTCGATCCAAAAGTCCAGGCGGAGCTCAGTAAGAAGCGCGAGGCGGAAGAAGATCGATGGTTCAAGGGCGGCACCTTCACCCAGGTTGGGGGGTCATCATCTACCAATGGTGGCTTCAAGGTGCCTGATTTGCCGGCAGCAAAGAGGACTGACACAGGGTCTACCAAGATGGCTCCTCCGCCGCGGCCGCGGCCGCGCAAATGATGAAAATACACGACACGACTCACAGGAATGGCACAATCACAGACGATCTCAAGGCGGCCCAGTTGGATCTTTGGGAAGAAGCAACATGCTTGACAGAAAGGGACATGACCAAGTAGTATGTCTTCCGAGTTCCTTCACGTGTCAAGTTTGCTTCTACACATTGTCGTCACCACGGCTTCCAAGATGCAGAGCCCCGAGCCCCCCACCCTACAGGCGCCTACCCGGCACCAACCATGTAAAGTATCAGCACAGCGCACGCAGCAAGATGGCGCATGATGAGAAATCCGAAGAGGGCGGAACATTGGAGGCAAGAATGGGAGAACCAATGGCGTTTTGGTGCGATGAATTGTTCCAAGTGGTTTTCGGCAATTAGTTCAGTTCATAGTACGCAGCGCACGAAGTACCCATGCTGTATGTACACAAACAAATGTCATGGCGAGATGGGGTTCAGGAACCATTTACGGTGTGATGCACGAAGCCGCGCAAACTCGGTATATGTAAGTCGTATGTGGATTTACATAGGGCGACTGACTACTTTATACCGTCATAAAGTTAGGACCTGCGCAACATTTGCATGCAGACTACGCAAAGCGCCTGGTTTATGCCTAGAAAAGAGCGAGATTTACTTTATTTAGGGGTATCTAAGCCTATAGGTATTTACGCGGCCCTAGTTGAAAAGATGTATTATAAATAGGGGGAAAGTAGCTTTCATATAAAACAGATATATTTCTACAACTTTCCATGTAAATCGGCTGATAGAAATGGCTAGCGCGTCCCTTATGCGTACTTGATGACTAAATCATGTTCATCCGCAGCGCCTCGGTTCACAATGGCGTGCTTGGGACGGACACGAATGGTAAAAAGTCCCAGCGCAATGGCAATGTCGGAGCCCCATGGCATGCAACGTGTTCGCCGGCATGGCTATTTCTCAAACATCCGTCGTCAATCACGTCGTCCAGATGGTCAAGCTACGATTTCTGCCATGCACGCTTGAGAATCCCCCATCTCGATGACATGGAAAGATGTGGTTACGGGAGAAGGAGAAAAAAAAAACTGGAAAAAAGGAAAAAGGAAGCAATCTCGGAAAAGGTCCAAAAAGAGGGTCGTGACTTCAAAGCACGTGTGTATCATCCCGGAAGCGCAATTTGTTCATCTACGATGGCGACGGGGGGGTACCTGTCCATTGTCGCCCGGGGCGGCACGGAGATTATGATCGTCCGTGCCCACACACGCATTAGAATGCTTATAACGCACATAACTTAAGCTAGATAGGCTCTTTCCCTCTATAAAAGGGACGCTTATAATCTCTCTTTTATAGCTAGATAACTATCTTTAATTTTTATCTTCTTT